>JALBCR010001980.1:0-188371 GCA_030710515.1 Abscondita cerata
TGCCCAATGGTATCGAAAGCCTTAGAAAAATCGGTGTAAATCACATCGACTTGACCTCTATTATCCATCACCTCATACACATACTGAGTAAAAAACGCTAAGTTAGTGACAGTCGAGCAATTCTGCATGAAACCATGTTGTGAAGGTGAAATGAATGACTTAATGTGTTTATAAGTCTGATTAAAAATTGTTATTTTAAAAACTTTAGCAATATTTGATAGGATGTTTATAGGCCTGTAGTTTCTAAGATCAGCTACGTCACCAGATTTAAAAATTGGTGTAATTCGAGAGGCTTTCCAGATGTCAGGAAAGATACAACTTTTTAGAGATAAATTGAATAAGAAGGTTAGGGGCTCGATAAAAATAGAATAATAGTCTTTTAACAAACATGACGGTACTTGGTCTAAACCAGCGGTGGTTTTATTTTAAGTTTTTTTATTGCAACAGTAACCTCATCTTCTGAACTATAAGGGACAGTGACATTAGGAATATAGTTAATATCTGATTCAACCACAGACGAATGTGTACAGATTAGGTAATTTGTTTTTGTGTGTTTGTTATACATCTTTAGTGCTTCTCTAGAATTGCTGTTGCTTCATCAGTAAAAACACTGTAGTTTATTGGTATGCGAATTGCAAATTTTCTGTTGTTATGGACATCTGCAGCTGCGTGTCCTTGATTCGTTTTTGACGCATCTGTAAAGATATGATCATATAATGCGTATTGGGAGATAATCTCGTTAAAAACTTTTAACAATACTCGGTATCGGTTCGCTGATGATGATAGCTTAGCTATTGAAACACGGGTCCGAATGAAGTTTTTTGGTGCAGTTTTTGGTATTTTTCTGTTTGTTGAATAGACGCTGCAGTTTAGTGTTCCATTCCTTTCATTAAAATCTTTTTTAATAATGGTAAGAGTGGAAATTTACCTTTTTGTTGTGTGGTGAGTTGATGATATTTTAGGAGTGTTTTTGGTGGTAGGTATGTTTGGAATTGATAATTTTGGTAAAGTTGTTGTGTTTGAGTTTGTAAATTTCTGTCCTGTTCTGTTAAGGTTTAGTTGGGTTTTTGAATTTAATAGGGTTTGTGTAGTGATACTGCTGGGTGCATAAATGAAGTTACACCGTTGGAATAAGATTTGGTTATAGTGTGTACTTGGTGAAATCGGTACTAGTTAATTTGGTACCATCCATGATAACTATTTAGTTTTATACTTGTTATTATTAATTTTTGCCAGGTTTTAGACATTGACTACTTTTTCGGCTAGCTGACTTTCTTTCCTTTGGCTTTTTATGCGTGTATTTCTTCTAGCAGGTTTTTTTTCCGCTTTCTTTTTTGAATTTTTTAAAAATCAATTAATATTAGTAACAGTATTTAAATTTGCCATTACAATTGATATAAAACTTCATTTTAAGAATCTATTTAAAAAATGAACCTAAAAACCCTATTCATAAAGTCGACTTTAAAATCCAATTCATAAAATCTACTTTAAAAAAGTTTTTTAATTCGACTTTAGAAGCGATTTAAAATCCGATTTTAGAAATCGATTTTAAAAATTGACTTAAACACCGATTTTAAAAATCGACTTAAAAACCGATTTTATAAATCTATTTCAAAAGTCGACTATATAAATGAATTAACATATTAATCTTTTTTCGATTTTTCTGAAACCCTTGATTAATCAAAAATCGATTAATCGATTAACCGGTTAATTGATTTTTGTTGCCACCACTATTTTATTTGATTATGGGTATAATCTAAATAGCCAAAAAGCACTCGGGAGTTGCTAGATCACCTATAGGGCGCCTTCCCACGTGGCTGATTGGGGAAGGATCACCTGATATGGTGAGTACTCGAAAAATAAAGTACTCAGGGCGAACCAAATCTACCACAAAATATATTTTTTGTAGTATAAAATAATTGGTTCAGATATGGTGCAGAAGAAGGTAATCATTTGGATAGGATGGTTAGGTAGGCTGATGATTATGAAAAGCAATGACGGCAGCAGTCTCAACTATAGTTACTCAGGTTACTTATCTATCACCAACCGGCATGGCAAGGGTGATGATTAAGGCGATTTTCTCCCAAAATAATATAAAATGTCAAACTATAAAATACCCCAGGCAAATAAGACTTAGAATCTCGCACTGAGACGCCAGTTAGCTCTAAGGAATCATTCGATATAGATAAACAACACCAAACTATTTATTGGTAGCTACAATGTCAAAACTCTTCTATCTGAGGATAAATTAATTGAACTGGAACAATGAAATACAGTGGGATGTCAATTACATTTATGAAATCTGCTATATAAGAAAGGAAACGACGAATCAGTACGTGAAGTAGAATTTTGATAAAGAAAAGTTAATATCAAACGTAGTATAGAATGTACAGATTCCATGACGACATCACTTAAAGTTTATCAGAAGAAAAGACTAACTACACTTTAATAACAGGAGATTTTAATACCAAACTAGAAAATAAAATAACACGAACAAGAGATGGCAATAGGAAACAGTAGATTAGGCAACAGAAACCCCTGTGGGAAAAATGCTCCTAGATCATTTACATCAAAATAAGCTCTATTAATATAAATTATATAAAATGTAATCAATTATATAATCAGCATTCAAAGAGTATACAAACAAATTAAAAACCCAATTAAACAAGTTGCATAATACAGAGCAATCTATCTCTCAGAAAAAGATAAAGTTAATACACAATGCCGCAAGTAACCCTAGATATCGCAAGCAATATGGAAAAAGTAAGAAACTTTCGGATAATATCAAAAACATGATAGAAAGGGGACAAATACTAAGATCAGACAGAAAACAAAATAATGCATCAGAATATGCCAAACATCATAAATCAATAAAACGAGATATCGGAAACCACATCAAACACAACAAAACGAAACTTTTAACAACCAAAAATAGCAACAAATCAACAAATAATACATAAATAAAAACGTCAATAAATGGAAAGAAACTTAACTGAATGAACAATCAAAATAAATAGGTTTTTAAAATAAATACAACACAAACCAAAATATTAATCTTAGAAAACTTTCACTTATTGTAATGGAAAACAAAACATTAGAAACAGTAACCCAGTAATCTGGAGCATAACATAATGTTACAGTAGAACAACCAAAACACTGAAATTGGGCGAAGAATGAAACGGGCTTGAATAGCATTTGGGAAACTGTTCAATGTACTACTCACTAAAACACTGTCTAAGAAACAGAAAGCACAAACCTTCAACACCTGCATACTACCTATACTAACATACGGATCTGACACTATAACTTTTACCCGCAAAAATTATTGATAAATTAAGGAAAACTCAAAGAACAATGGAAAAACGTATGTTAAGAGTGAGACTGAGAAATCGAAAAACAAATAAATGGACAAAAGAATAAACAGGTGTAAAAAATGTAAACTTGGTGAAAAAACAAAAATAGAGATGGGCAGGACATGTTATGAGAATTGCAAATAGTAGATAGACTAGAAGGATATTGAAGTGGAGACCAAGACAAGGGAACCGTAGTGTTCGCAGACAACCACTTCGATGGTCTGATGATATTGCTCATGAACATGGCAGAGGAGAACATGTAATATAGGAGAATTGAGTAATATGGGCGAGACTTGTGTCTTAAACTGGGTGAACGAGGGTTAAACGCAAATGAAGAGAAGAAGAGTATAATCACACATAACTTTTTTTTTAATAATTTTTTGATTAGAACTTAATTACTGCGATTATTTACTACCTAGATACCCTGTTCTCACATGGCCTTTATTAAATCATTTACTTTTAGTATAATTATTACACAAAAAAAATTTATTATCTATAACTTTTACCTGATTTTTTTCCAAAACATGATTTTCCTTTTCTTCTTTTTTGAACAAAAGTGAATTTTAGTTCTAAAACTATTTCTCGCGTTTTCTAAGAGGGTATCTCTTAGACGTCTGCGTCTATTTTATTTTTTGAGCATAATGTTTTATGTCGTTGCACACTGTTAATACCTTTTTGCACATTTGTTAGTAGTATCAAGACAATGCGGAGTTCTGCATGAAACCCAATGAGTGTTAACGATTTTGAAGTACTTTATTCTTCAACAATGAGCTTTTGAAATAAAAGTTTTTGCTGTTCGGAATGAGGCACACAAAACAATGAAATTTTGTTTTTGTTTATTTTTACTCGTGGACACAACATATTAATAATAATAATAATAAACTTAATAATAATAAACTTTATTCATCTAAAAAAGATAAGTCAAAATCATTACATAAATTCGAGAACAGATTAGACATTAAAAGTACATTCTATGAATTCGGGCAAACTGTAAAAGGCATTATCTATCAAAAATACTGTAAGACTACTTGAACCTATTACGTGACATACTTCTATACTTTTCGGGAATTTTATTAAATATTTTGACGCTCAGTATATTCAGAGATTTTTGCGATAATGATAAATTTATCTTCTCAGGTAATAATAAATGTAAGTTGCGTGTGGAATGATCATGTTTAGGTCTATTGTTTAAAGCGTATTTATTATCAAAAGCATGTAAAGCCAATTAAAGGATTAAAAGACACGGTAATGACAATATGCGAAGATTTCGAAATATAGGTCTACATGACTCGAATCTACTTTTCTTTAACAAACTTCTCAATATCCGTTTCTGTACAATAAACACAGAATCTAAATATGAAGAAGTGTCCCATATTAAAATACCATACAGTAACCTAGATTGGACGTCTGCGTAATATATTTTTAGCAACATATTTATGTCAAGGTAATGTGTAAGGACCCTAATTTTATAACAGGTGGCATTTAGTTTGACAATTAAGTTCTTTAAAATCCAAAGTATCAGTTAGTTTGACTCCAAGAAAAGACACGTTGTCAGTACAGTAAAGCACTTGTTTTTCAGGATTCAGATACATACAATTTAATGAAAACCACCAATGTAGTTTTTGTAAAGCGGTGTTACATGATTGTTCCGCGGAAATGAGTGAATCTGAAGAACATAATAAAAGAAGTATCGTCAGCGTACATTACAATAGTAGATTCAGATAAGAATTGCGTTATATCATTTACATATAAAGAAAATAAGGTTGGACCTAAAATTGAGCCTTGAGGCACCCCCACTACTACAGGAAGACCGTTCGATCTAAAAATTTTAGTACCCGAATTATTTATTATATTGCGTCAATTCTACAAAGCACGACCTATTACTTAGATATGACAACAACAAGCATTACCACAAATTCCATAACTGTAGAGCTTATCTAAAAGTTTGGCATATTAGACACAGTCGAAGGCCCTACTTAAATCACAGAATACACCTATAGCATAAAATTTATTATCGAGGTTATTTATTACTTCATTGTAAAAGCTTATGAGAGCAGTTGATGTTGATTTATTTGATCTGAAACCATGCTGGGATTTGGTAAAAATTCTATATTTCGTAAGAAAACTAGTGAGTCTATCAAGAATAGCGTATTCAAAAACTTTTGCAAAAGAATTTATTAATGAAATAGGTCTATAGCTTTCTAATTCTAATTTATTCCCTTTCTTATAGACAGGTCTTATTGCCGAAGATTTCAGAAGTGTAGGAAAAACTCCTTCTTTAAATGATAGATTAATTAAATAAGTTAATGCAGGAGCTAGTGCTTCTCTGAACTCACGAATTACGTTGCAGTTAATACCATCTGGGCCGTGACTATTTTTATTTTTAAGTTTAAGCATTAGTTTACTCAATTCGGTAGGGAAAAATTCACCGAGATAAATACTGTTTGGAATTAAATAACTAATTCGTATATCTGGAAAGCTTTTGTCTATACTAGCCATTATAGTTTTTGTACTTTATCAAAAAAATCTGAGAATTTGTTTGCTATTTTGACAGGGTTTGTAATTGTTTCATTGTGATCTGATTTTATTTTTATTTTTGAAGCGTAATGTGCTTAATTTGATAAGTTGTTAATAATATTCCATGATGTTTTTGAGGATTATCGGAGTTAAAAATGATCTTGTTGAAATAGTTTTTTTACTGTTTTCACATAAGCGAATATGTAATCTTTTTTTAATTTTATACGTGAGTTCAAGGCCGAGGAATTTATTTTTAAGAATATATAAATCATGCAGATCTTTACTAGACTTTTTAACATCACTTGATATCCAGTCTTTTTTCAGTTGCATTCACATTTACAACAAAGTTCTTAAAAAGAAAACAATTATTGTAATGAACCAAAAAAGCCTTGTGAAAAGCATTAAATTTTTCATCTAGTATTTCCGCTTTATACATACTTTCCCAAGTTTCGTGAGTTAGATTATTATGAAAATTACTTTTGTTGAAATTGTTAAAAAGTCTTTTGGTATATTTTATTGAATTTTGATTTGTATGATTACTATCCCTTAAATAATATATTAGCATAGAGTGATCGGACAATGACAGATTTTTTACATCTACTTGAGTATTGTTTAAAATCGTAGAGAAAATATTATCAATTTGCGTTCTTCCCGATTGTCTAGTTAGTTGATCTGTTAAACATGGGTACAGTCTATAGGAGGCAAGAACGGATAAAAGGTATCTGCATTCTTGAGAATTCTTTAAAAAATTAACATTAAAATCGCCGACAAGTAGTATGTCACATTTAACATTAAAATATTTATCTAATATCTTAGTAATATTTGATAGAAATTACTTAAAATTTCCCGAAGGAGATCTATATAGACGCAAAAAACATAAACAGATTTATTATCTTTTGTCCACGATAATCCGCAAATTTCAATGACCTGTTCTACGCAATACATAGATAAATCTAAACGAGAAGTTTTAAATTTATTTTTTGCCCATATACCACAACCACCACCTTTGAGTACATTTCTACAATAATAACTGGTCAACTTGTATCCTTGAAAAGAAATATATTTAATTTCATTTTCCGAACACCAAGTTTCTGACAGACAGATAAAGTTTGTGTTGAAGGATAACAGTTCAGCTTCTAAAGCGTGTGCTTTATTTTTGATGCTTTGTGTATTCAGGCATAAATAAACATTTAGTGCATACCAGTGATTTTAGTTCTTGATTGATAACAACAATTTTGTGACCTTCACCAACAAAATAAACAATTTTGGTTCAATACTATAATATAGGCAAATTTACTGCAGTTTTTATCAAGCAGAGATTTGTAAAATAGTCAGAACCATGCCTGGGTGTTACATCTGCAAGCAGCCGACAGATAAAAGGAAAAGGATAGCATTCCATGCTCCGGATCATGTAAGCTGCGTTTTCATTTTTCGTGCGTAAATTTGTCCCCAGACGTTGTATCAAACGCGGGAATTTCATGGAAATGTAATGAATGCAGCCAAAAATAATATAAATAACTCTGGAAATCATTCAGCATCGAACTCTACTTCTGATGAACCTCCTGATAATGAAGTTGTTACTCTTAAGGACGTTATGAAGGCTGTCACAAAAACCCTCAACGAGTTGACTGCTGTTAAACAACAACAATCCGATCTTTTAGATTCTGTGAATTTTTGCAGTTACAAAATAGACGAATTTGATAAACGTCTCACCGAATTTAATAGTAAAATCTCTATAATAGAGAATCTAAAACAAGAAAATGCAAAACTGAAAACTGATATGCAAAATTTCAACAACAGATTGAATCAACTGGAGCAATATACCAGAATTAATAATGTCGAAATACAAGGTGCCCCAGAATCCAAATCTGAAAACGTTACGGAGATTGTTAAAAAATTTCTACTGTCTTGGGGTGTCCCATAAATACGGAAGACATCGATATCTGCCATCGTGTGGCCAAATTTAATAACGAGTCAGCACAACCTAGAAACATTGTTGTTAAATTTTTCTCTCGTCAAACTAAACAAACTTTATTAGCAGCATATAAGAAAAAACGTATTTTTAAAGCCAGTTCAATAGGATTTTCTTCGGAACAAAGAATTTATATTAACGAACACTTATCTCCAGCTAACAAGATTTTTGTTTTTTAATACTCGTCGTAAATGTGCGGACCTACATTATAAATACGTGTGGATTAAAGATTATAACATATTTATAAAGAAGAATGACACGGCCCGTGCTATATGTATTAGATCGGAAACTGATTTGAACGAATTAATAGTGTAACTGACAATAGAAGTAAGTTTTTTGTTTTTTTGTTTTAGATATAAATTTAAATACAATTATTTTGGAATGTTAAACTTTTGTCATGGGTATATCAATTTACTATCAAAATGTTAGAGGTATCAGAACGAAAACTGTCGACATTAAAAATCAGATATTAATTAACAATTACGATGTAATATGTTTTACTGAAACTTGGCTTTTAGATTCTATTGATTCGGCCGAAATTTTTGATTCACGTTACTTTGTTTATCGACGTGATAGAAATTATAATTCTGAATTAACTAGAGGCGGGGGGGTGTTAATTGCAGTATCTAAAAAAATGTCCTCCTTACACCTAAAGCAGTGGCAGAGTCAGACCGAAGATGTTTGGGTTCAAATTACATCTAAATTAAAAGATGGCTCCAAACTGTCTATTAATATTTGCTGTGTATACATCCCTCCTTCATCTAACTTTATTGTGTATGAAAATCATTTACAACGTGTTCAGAATATGTACTTTGGAACTAAAGACACTAAGTTTGTGGTGCTAGGAGACTATAATTTGCCAGATATTCAATGGTCAATAAAAGGAGATAGTGTTAAATATATAAATAATCACTCTGTCAACGGTTTTCAACTAATAGATTGCATGAATTTACTAAATTTTGCACAATTTAACAGATTTCCTAATATTAATGGGCGCTTACTCGATTTAGTTTTCTCGGATATGTTTTTAGTGTCTACATTATGTAATCGTTTTCCTTTGTCTGTAATAGATAACCAACACCCCCTCTCCTATTCGAACTACCTACTTTTGAATTTTCTGCATCTATTGCAAACAACTCACCCAAACATCAGTTCCGTAGGGCAAACTATGACATTATCAATAATATCTTCTCTACGCTAAATTGGTCAATTGCCCTAAACCATTTAGATACAAACGCTGCGGTTAATAAATTTTATTTAATAATAAATCAAATTATAAAAAGAACATGTGCCAACAAAAACTAATACGAATACTCGTTTTCCACATTGGTTTTCAGACGATCTTATATTTTTAATCAAACAAAAAATAAGTTTAGAAAAAATATAATCTGTACAAAAACGCTTCGGATCACATACATTTCTCCTATCTGCGCACTAAAATTAAAAAACTAATGCACAACTGTCACAAAAAGTATATAGAGAACACCGAGAAAAATATAAAATCGAATCCAAAACATTTTTGGTCTTTCGTTAAAGAAAACAAAACCAACAATACACTCCCGAAAACTTTACATTACAATCAAGTCTTAGCCGATAATCCTACCGATTGTGCCAATCTCTTCTCCGACTATTTTAAATCTGTTTACGAAAAAACGAGCAGATAAATTATAACTACCACGATTACCCTACTACCAATAACTTATTTAAAATTATGTTTAGCATTGCTGATGTTAAAAAGATCTTGGTAAAGATTAATGTTAATAAGTCCAAAGGTCCAGATGGCATTGATCCATTTTTTATCAAAATGTGTTCCAATACCATTGCTTATCCTTTATCTTTACTCTACAATAAATCATTAAGTGACGGTATTTTTCCAACTTATTGGAAAATTGCCTATGTAACCCCCATTTTTAAAACGGGAGACAAATCAAATATAAGTAATTACAGACCAATATCGAAACTATGTTTATTTGGAAAAATTTTTGAATCGTACATAAATTCAATTCTTTTAAACCACATCAGTAGTTCTATTTCAAATTATCAGCATGGTTTCTTTCCGAAAAGATCTGCTCTAACCAATTTATTATATTACTCGGACTACATCACTAGTGCTATAAATAGGAAATCACAAATTGATGCTGTATATACCGACTTCTCCAAAGCTTTCAATAAAGTAAATCACTCGATACTTATACAAAAACTGAGGGGTTTTGGAGTTTCTGGTACATTATTAAACTGGTTCCAATCGTATCTTGTAGGTAGAAAACAATATGTGGTAATCAATGGCTATAAGTCCAACAAAATTGTAGTTAGTTCCGGCGTTCCACAAGGGTCGCATCTAGGACCGACTTTGTTTATTGCGTTTATTAACGATCTCACTTTAGACTTTAAGTCTTCATTCCTATTATACGCGGATGATGTAAAACTTTTCAGAGAAGTAAAGTCGCTGTCAGATTGTGCCATATTACAGGACGATTTAAATTGTTTATCTAACTGGTGTTTTAAAAACAAAATGTCTTTAAATGTGTGTGTCACAAAATTTCTTTTAACAGGACAAAATCGCCGATTAATTTTAATTATTCAATATCAAATAATACTCTAGAAGAGGTTACTAGCACACGTGATCTAGGTGTTATCTTTACCAACAATTTAACTTTCGATCTTCATATAGAGCAAATTGTTAGCAAAGCTAATAAAATGTTAGGATTTATCTGTCGTACAACAAAAGAATTTTATAATATCTACACATTAAAAGTTTTATATTTTACTCATGTCCGATCTCACCTGGAATATTTAAGTGTTATATGGAATCCTTTTTACAAAATTAAAGTAAACAGAATTGAATTAATTCAGAGACCCTTTCTAAAATTTCTTTGTTTTAAAAATAAAATTTGAATGAATTATTACAACAGATTGTTGTACTTTAATATATTATCTTTAGAGGATAGAAGAGCTTTATTGGACCTTAAAGAACTATATAAATTTATTAATGGTTTCTATAATGACAATTCAATAATTTCCCGATTGGTTCTAAAAGTTCCGAATTATCCAACAAGACTCCATCATCTCTTTTAGTATGATCAATGTACAACCAATTTATGGATGAATTCCGCTTTAGTTAGGACAGTTAAAACATATAATAAGATGTCTCAAAATGTGAATATTGATCTCTTGGCAATGTCTTTATCAACGTTTGCCCAAATTATATATAAGAGTTTCTTTGAACATTATTGTTTTTGTGTTGATGGAGAGTAAATATTCGAATTATGGTTTTCCGATTACAAATTAAGTATCTGGTTTTTTATTTTTATTTTTTTTATTTTATTATTATTAAAATAAAAAAATTAACTTCATTATTTTTGCGCCGCCAGTACTCTCACTTGGTGTTTTTAGTTAATCTAAAGTAATATTTTATTTCTTTAGTTCATTATATTTTTTCTGTGTACTTACGTATAGGTTAGAAAATATCTTTTATTTTTTCTGTAATTTTTGATACATTTTATTTGTGCACTTATACTTAAATTAATTATTATGAAATATAATTTGTACACTGTTTTAACGTCTCAACCTATTATTGGACGTCTGTTTCTTGCAGACAGTCTGTCGGTTGTGCTGCTGTAATTGATAAATAAAAAAAATAAATATAAGTAAAGGCACAATTATGTCGCAACTGTTATTTTCATACGCGGACGACAAAAATTATATCGTCTAACGATAACACCACTAGGCCAAGTGTTAGGTCATCTAATTGCTCTAACAATTCAAAATCACCTCCTACTTTAAAAGCACTAAAGTCTGTATACTATTGGCGCGGAGTAATAAATCATAATTGCTTGAAATAATTCTTTATTTTCTTGTGAAAGCGGTACTTCTACGGTTAAGTAAAAACCAATAAATTCTAACCAAAATACGACCATTGTGCCGCTCTTGCAGCATATCGACCCATCTAGGGTCTGAGAACAATAGTTTAATCTGTGTAAACACGTTGCCATCAGCCCAGGTACTAACGAAACGAGAATCATAGCCGTAGATGTGGGTATTATACCAAGATACAAAAATAATGGTATATAATACGTAAGAAGTAAAATTTGTAATGTGATCTACTATACAAATAAAATAAATAACATAACTAATATATGACATAAATATAAAATAAAATAGTAATGCAGATATCGTCAGTACATTTATTACAATTACAATTAATTTGCGGGGACGGATTTTTAGGCATCAAAAAGTAAATTTGGCTCAATTATAAAATTATGTGGTTGTCATGGAAACTTATCAAAATGAATAGATAAATGTAACAGGCATAAAAATGTTTATTTAAATAACAAGACATTTGTAGGTAAAATAGGTATATTTAAAAATAACTAACAATACTCACTCATGGTTACAATAAATGGTGTTTAGAGAGTAGAACACTGTTTCAGCCACATTACGCTTGGTCATTTAACTTTCTTCCTCGTCTGAAATTTCCATTTCGGAATCAGAATCGCTGTCTTGTGTGTTTACTGATATAATAATTGGCTCCAATGTTACCTCTACTAAATTATCCAGTTGCCAACATTTGTCTTCTTCCTTAACGACATGAGATACACAGTTCTTCCATCTTTCAGGTGTTACTTTGTTTAATGCATTTTCCAGAAGTTTTTTTACGTCGTCGAGTTTAAAAGTGGTATTGTTACGAGCGACGTCACCTTTTACTTGAGCCCAAACCAACTCTATAAGATTCAGCTCATAATGGTAAGGTGATAAACGCAGTACTTCAATGCCCCGATTCTTTGCCATTTCGTCAATAACATGACGTATATACTTATTCTTATGAACTTTAACTATATCCAATAATTCTCTTTTCACCATGTCATCCTCAAAAGTTACAATCTTATCAGATAATCAATTTATAATTTCTGTTTTCCTCCAAGCGCTGGTAGGTAAATTTTCGTATCTTCGTGAGTGGTAGCTGGCGTTGTCCATAACTATTATAGATCCTTGGGGTATAAAATCTAGCATCTGCTCAAAATATTCTTCAAACACATTAGCATTCATGTCTTCGTGGTAGTCGCCAGTTTTCTTTGATTCGGATTCTAACAAACCACCATCTACAAAGCCATCTTCATTGCCAATATGAGTAATAATTAACCGTGTTCCTTTTCCAGAAGGCGGTCGAAATCCTGTCGATAGCCCTTCTATAAATCCTTGTCGAGCACTCGTAACAGTATTATCATGCCATGTTTTTTTTACGGTATGTCCTGCATTGATCCAGGTTTCATCCAAATAGAATCTAGGCCTGCCTTCACGCCTATATTTTCTTATTTCCCGAAGATAATTTCTCCTCCATGTAATAATCTCTTGTTTTTCAATTAAAACAGATCTTCTATTTATCTTCTCCCAAGTAAACTTCAACTTGCGAAGAAGTTTCCACAGTGTTCTACGACTAATTTGGGGTAGATTTTCATCCTCATTTACTGCTAGTAAAATCTTATCAATTGTAGGAATCTCTTTTCGTAAGTAGAACGAGTGAACCTTTCTACGGACAGAATTTCTCATTGCATCATCTAATTCCATCGGGCGCCGACCAGGAGATGGAAGTGGGTGAAGCACTTGTCCCAAATTTTTCTTTCTCTCACTAGTTTATAAATGGTGGATTTTGATATTCCCGTCATTGCAGAACATAATCCTACAATATCATCGACACTTTTGCAGGGTGTTGACATCGAACAGCGTCATGCACATTTAAAATTATAATTTTTCATTAGCAGATAACGCACCACTTTTAACCACGTTTTGCTGGTGAAAAGTTTTCCATTTCAAAATTATTTGCATTAACACACAAACAAACAAACAAGCCGATTCATTGCTAATAACAAACTAAACATATTTTTCATTTAGAAAGTATACAAAGCCCTTCGGTCAAACAACTAATTATTTGTAATCTTTCGCAGAAATTACAACCCGTCTGCCGTAATGACTGCTCTAACGACCCCACTTTACCTGATGATTGATAATCCAACACACATTTTGACGCTAAAGAATAATTGTTTTAAAATTACTTTATTTAGCTATATCAATTCTTAATTGTAATAATAAGAAACAAACCACATAATAGTAAATAATTTTTTTTGAAATATTCCACAGTTTAATAAGATACAAATAGATTCATAATTTTTGTAAAACTCAGTATACGTACCTATATAAAATTAAAATTTAAAATAGACAAATTGAGAAACGACACATTTGTCATTTATCGATTTTAGAGTTTAATTTTATATTCAAATACTGTGTTTTACAAAAGTTTTGTATCTAGTTATATCTTATTAAACGGTGGAATATTGCTGAATTAAATTATTTACTATAAAAATAGATTCCACAAAGTAAGGATTGAAACAATAAAAGAAACCACATAATAATTCATATCAAGGTAGATTTTGCTATTATAATATACTTACCTACTAAAAATATGATTTTCCAAACGTATCAGGTACCTACGCCACTGCAATACGGGAGATTCGATAATTCTGACAGGTATATTACTCCGCGCCAATAGGATACTGAGTATAGTTGTTTCGCTTTTGTTTTCAATTTTACAACAATAAATGAGCGTAAGGGAGATCTTTTTGTTTTTGTTTCCTTGTTATTAGGTGTTAAGTACGTCGGTGTTGCATTACTTAAATTTGCTCTATTTCTCGTTACTTGCGCATATAAATTATTTTCTGGCTTATCGATATATTCTCGAGGTTGCAAACTATCAATAACATTTGTTGTAGAAACTGATTGACCATTGTTTATGGGAAATTTGATGTTGTTTTGGTTGATGCATTATTTAAACCAGAGAAATTAGCATTTGCTGTATTTAGATTTAAACAACTCTTTAATTCATTGTTTTCAATTTGTAAAGTATTAATTTTATCTATCAATAAACTTCTATTTAGTTGCAACTCAGCAATTAGATCTTTGAGGCTTGTAATTAAATCATTACTGTACTCACATTCGTGTTTATTAACAATATCTGACGCATTTCCCAATGGAGAGATAGGCAGTTTAAGGTTGGAAACAGTAAGCGGCACATTACAACATGATTTAATCCGATTAACACAACTTTTATGGTATATGATTTTACATAGCGTACAGGTAATCCCTGTTTTAGCTATATAACCACAAATGCATTCACGTACACTTTTATTATCAGCGTTTTTTTTGTGATGTATTAGCAGAAATACATCATATCCCCCGGAATGTATAACGGCCAGATGATTCTGTATTTGCATATGAACTTCCCGAAGTTGCCGATAGGTGGTGATATGTGTTACATTATTATAATATTTTAGTTTCCTGTTATTTTCACACCTAACACTCAATTTAAAATGAAAGATTAATTCAAACAAACTGAATAGTATAACTAAATAGTATATAAAATCTTATTTTTAAATTATTGCGTTGTTCCGTCATGTAGTAACATTATTTCGCGATATTCAATCAATGACGAAATTGGAAAGCCAACGCATGACGCCATCTATCGGTGACTGAAGGGAAAACACACACACGTATATAGAATCTACTGTTCGTATCTATGGGACGTTCTACATTCCGGGGGAGATGATGTATTTCTGATATTAGGTATAACAAAACATGTCATTTTATTTAATCGTAATTTAACTTAATTTAGCACAGATACCGATTAATAACTCATAATAATTTTGACGTGTGTGTTTCTTACAAACTCTACCAAAAATATGTAACACAAAGCACCATTCAGTTATTATTTCTAAATTTTATGTATCATAGTTAAACAAATTTGTCTATTTATAATCACAACTAACACGTTTTTATACCCAAGTTTATTTTGAACAAACGATAATTAAAATTGATTTTTTCCGATTTAATTTTGTAGAAACCGTACAATGGGGTTTTTAATTAGTCGTACTTGATAGATAAAAAAAGCAATAAAACGTAAGCACTGTTTTGTAAACGTAAAATAAAATGGTTAGAATTCTTATCAAAAAATAAATTCTTTCTTTGCTTTATAATCCCCCTAATCCTAATTCAAGCTTGTTTTACAAGTATCGCTTATTTAATTTTTTACGTAAACCTACGAATAGCAATTAATATCGTTGTTTTAAAAATACTTTCCAGTTACTTAACTTAATTGACTTTAAAGTTGCAATTTTAACCACTTAAATCAAATAATATCTACTGCGTGTCGCATACACATATATGCATAAATAAATTATCTCAAGTGAAAATTGCATTTAAATATTTTATTTGTGTACATACAAAATTCACATTCAAAAAATTTACCTCGTCCTTAGGGCAAAACTGATAGAATCGTGAGTTCTGAAAATTCTCATTTTGCAGAAATTTTAATTGAAAAGCGAACCGTTTAAATGATATCTACCCTTTTCATCGATAGAATTTATTATCAAATAAAAATTGTTTTCAATCGAAATTTTATATTAATAATTTTTTCTTTATTGTTATTTTTGTGTTTTTAAATTGACGTCATTTGTTTGCGCATTGTTATACTCGACCGAATATATCTGATCTGTTTTGCTTTTTTCGGGAAGTTGTAAATGTAAATGACAAAAGTTCACACATTAGGCTTATAGAGAGATTTTTTATGATGCTCTGTTTTTGGATTTTTCCGATTTATAAATTAGTGTTGTTATTATTTTTTTAGAGAAGATTTACATCAATTGATAATAATTGTTAACGTCTAATATTGTTTTATTTTTATTTATTTTATTAAACCTACTAGCACACCCGTTTTAAAACTTGAAAAACTTTTGAGAATAAATGTCGAGTAATGTTAGTCAGCCACTTTCTGCCTATAGCATTGAAATGCCTATAGTTAAACTTGACTACATTCGAACAAATCCGAGAACAACGACGTCCAATTGAAATAAAAAATTTCATACGAATAAAGCAACACCAGAATGAAATTTTAATATAAATTTGAACATAATTCGCAGGCTAGTTTTTTTAATGAATTTTATTGTTTCTTATTTTCCCAAGCATCAATCATTCCAACTAATTACTTTTACTTTTTTTCCAACAAATTCTTTAAAATGTTACTTTCGTTTATATGTCACTTTGTGTTATATGTCGGAATCGTGTTTAAATAATGACAGCTTTATAACACAATTTAGTTATGTGAGAGTACTAGCACAAATTAGCAAAAGAGATAGAAGATGTAGTTGACAGAGTGCTACTGCCACGACTGAAAATTGTTAATAGTATTGTGCTTGCAACACAAACTAAACAGGTGTTGCAAATTAGTCCTTATCTAAATCAAAAGTTAACATAACCTAACTAAAATCTTTTTATAAGTTGCTTATTATAAATAAAACACCCTATTTTTCAATATATCTTCTGGAGCATTTTTTTAGGAGAATTCGTTTGATAACTACATTCTTTACACATAAATCTCCGTTTTAGTATTTGTGTAATTGTTGTTCGACATTAATAAATTAAATTAAGTAGCCGGTTGGTTGTCATGGGTTGTTTCCTACATAAGTATTGTCAAAAAAAAGTTCCAACAAACAATAGGTATGTAAATAAACAAGTTATTTGCAGAGATCTATACTTAATTTAATTAATTACAGTAAAACAATAATTACACAAATACTAAAATATTCCTAAAACGGTTACATTTAGGTGTAGGAAATGTCAATACCAAATAAATTTGAATAAAAAATACATCAAAAATCATTATAAAATATAAAAAACTTAAAATTGATTTTAATTGATCATGTTGGCTGATCACCTTGTAGGAGTTATTGATTAAGTTAACCTCAGTGAAATAAAAAAAATGGAACACTAAACTGCAGCATCTATTTAACAAACAGAAAAACAACAAAAACTGCACCAAAAAACTTTACTCGGACACGTGTTTCAATAGCTAATCTATGATCATCAGCGAACCGATACTAAAATTACAAACAATAGGAAGCTTATAATATACTATCTGCGTGTCATGCATCGTTACACATAATTGATTTTTAGATAAGCTTAAATAATTCCGGAAATCCTAATGAATTTCTCATTATTTTAGAAAGTTATAAAAGTAGCGCTAATAATTCAAATTTAAGTTGGTTGCTGCAACTTCAGAGCAATCAAAATGACACATACCGACGTCGCATTGGTTGAAAATTTTAAAGCACTGGTACATCCATTCTATATTTTGCCTTAATAAAAGTCCTACACACGGAATACTATCTGCGTGTCACGCATCGTTACACTTTATTGATTCCTATATAAGCTTGAATAATTCCGCAAATCCTAATGGTCCGTTATCATCATAATTCATAAGCAAATTTCTATTTTTAAAATTTCCAAACTTTCACAAGAATCAAGTCCATTAGGACTTTCGGAATTATTCAAGCTTATCTAAGAATCAATTAAGTGTAACAATGCCTGACACGCAGATAGTATATATAAGCTTCCTATTGTTTTTAAGTTTCGTATCGGTTCGCTGATGATGATAGCTTAGCTATTGAAACACGTGTCCGAGTAAAGTTTTTTGGTGCAGTTTTTGGTGTTTTTCTGTTTGTTAACGTCAGTGATTACTGAATTTTTAGGGCCTTTTAACAGTGTCTGGTATAACCGGAAACCACTACTAGTATAATTTTAAAACTCTAATAGAATTCTGTCTTTTATAACTTCTGTTCAAAACTCTTCGTGTTACACCCTGTACAAATCACGCTATGGGTAGATAGTTAATTAGTTATGAAACAAAGAAAAACAACTGAATTTGATAAAAAACTAAAACTAATTAGTCAAATCAAAACCTAAAATAAAGTCGACTTTTAGTACTCCAAAGGTATTAACACAATTTTAATGTCAAACGTAAGTCTGTTGTTTAGTTGATTTAACACTGACTATTCAACGAGTATTTTTCTGATATATTAATTGATGTTAGAATATTGCAGTTAGTGACCGATAACTTACGTGACATTTGCCACATTAAACCTTTATTTTAGGATAAAATTAATAAATAGAAATTTTTATAGTTGAAGTTCCCAATACCTCGTCCATTATCATCATACTAAAAAAAATCTTAAGCAAAAATAAGTTTTCAGAAAATTGGTGGGTACAGTAAAGAACAAAATAAAAATAGAATAATAATAATAATAATAATAATAATAATAATAATAATAATAATAATAATAATAATAATAGTTTATTATGTTAGTGTCACACAGTAGTGCTTACAATCGTCTGTATAAAAGAAAATATTTCTAAGTTTTAATCTGTCAAATATAAATAAATAAATAATAATGTATTTGTATATATATATCACAAACATAGTACGTACAGTTAAAAAATCATTTCATGTGAGATTTTAAGATAAGTTTTCATTATACGAATAGAAGGCTTTCTTTAATAACATTGCTTTTACAGATTTTAAATTTGGTTATGGGAAGTACCTGAACAATGATTAAAAATTGAACACCTTGAAAGTCAAAACTTTTTTCTGTTTGGCATAGTCTGATTGATGTAGGCTTGATTGTATTACAGTATACATCTAGAATACAGTAGCACTTGAGTAAAAATTTTGTACCAAAAATAATTCGCGTCAGTTACAGCGCATTTGTCGTTATTCGTTATTATAATGCAGTAAAGGTTATTGCCAGAGGCGTTACATTTCAAAAGCTAAAAAATGTATGTTTTAATTACCTAGAACGTAGATGTACAATTCTGCTTTAGTCGCCGCCACTGGTTACTGCTTTAACCTTGCTCTAACCTACATGTATGTTTTCGTTGTAGTAATATATTTCACCACTTGTAATCCTTGTTTCTTACTGAGAAATCGTTATCTCAACAATCTGTGCAAAAATAGTAGAAACATAGGTACACATTGCCACAAAAATGTGATGTTAATTTATTTAAACTTTGCCTTGAATTTTAGCTTCAGAAGTTTCACCGCATATCGCCAACGCGCAGTAACCTGCGCTAAAAAAATTAATACCAAATTTTCCCATGTATTTTATTTGAAGTGCAACTACTGCATTTGTAGATGTATACTGTGATTGTATTTTTATACCTAGTAGGGTACATATGATAACCTGTTTCGAATTTAGATATGTTACTTTTAACATATTTCAAAGTTTCACAGATGTACATCGATTGAAAAGTTAAGATGTTTTCCGTCACAAAACAATGTCTACAGTCATCCCTATAACCTGTATTGTAGATGATTCTTATGGCCTTTCGTTGTAACAAAAAATGGATGGCCATTTACTAGATCTACTCCACGCTGTTATAGCATAAGAAATATGCAAATTAATCAAAGCGAAGTAGGCTATTTTTGAAACACTTCTAGAAACATTGTTCATTAAATTTCGTAATGCAAAGATGTTACGAGCAATTTTTTAGATAGAATATGGCAATGTTTGATCCAAGTCAATTTGTCGTCAATGGTGACCCCAAGAAATTTTGTAGAGTGTGTTTTGTTTATTATTAGGCACTCTTCTTGGTTACAATCAATTGGTCGTAAGGTTGAGATCATGTTTGTTGTTTTATCGTTATTTAGGCACAACTCATTATCATATAACCTATCCCTTGCTCTTTCTTGTGCATCAACCGCCTCTCTAACAAAATCCATCCATTTTTCAGCTTTTGTTAGTAATGTTGAATCGTCTGCGTATAAAATTTTAATAGTATTATTAAAAGAAAATACGTCATTAATAAAAATAATAAAGTATCGGATTTAACATTGTTGTGTTCTACAAATTTAAATCTGTCAGTAATATAGGAACCAATTAGATAAGAGAACAATCGGTAAAAAACCTAACCTCTCTAATTTAATTAAAAGATAGTTGGAATAGAGACAATCAAAGGCCTTAGACAGATTGCAAAAGGTTGCTATATTGAATGTAAACCGCTTTCTAAGTTGTCAAGAATGTGTTTAAGTAGTTCTTGGATGGCATGATGCGTTGATAGTCCTGACCTAAAACCATATTGACATGGATTAAAAAGTTTGGTTAGAGGTTGGAGACACTGCGTATTTAATGATTTATGTAGCAAAGGTCAAAGCATAAAATTAAATAAATAAACAAATCAACTATTAACATTATCAAGTGCGTAGTGAGAAAATAACTGTAATCACTAAATTTAATAATGGACGCTAAGAACTATCAGGCAATAATCATTTGATTTAATAATCGAGAAACCGTCAAATACAAGGTGGTTCGAATAAATTGTAAGAAACTTAAAGGGTGGAAAGTACATCAAAAATAAAGGCCGAAATGTCATATAAACTATGGTCAAAAAGTTTCCCCTAGCGGAGCTAGCAACCCCTAAAGGTGCTCCCAAAAACCGTAGCCAGGAGATGTGAAAAATGCATTGATGCCAATGGCATGCACTTTGAACAAGCGTTGTAATAATTTAATTTTAAATTAATTTAATTCTGTGTTTTTTTCATTTCAATCTTTGTAAAAAAATAAAATTTGGTTTCTAACTCAATTTTTTTATCATGTATTAGTTTTTAAAAATGACGATATCTCAAAAACTACGCAAAATAAAAAGAAACGTCAAGAGAAGCTTTTCTAAGGAAAAAGTATGGGCTATGATATGAGCTGCATCAGAATTTTCTAAAGTTACAGCTTAACAAAATTTAAACTTTAACTTTAAACTACTCCCGTATCTGTCCAGATTTTTTCAAAAATTGAAAAAAAATCCCAAATGACCACTTCAAAATGCTGAACATGCCTACCAAATTTCATTTGAATAACTTTTTCGTTTAGGAATTAAAAATAAAAAACTGGTTTTGGGAAGCACCTTTAGGGTCAGTTAGCTCCGCTAGGGGGCACTTTAAGTTAATAGTTTGTATGACACTTTAGTTTTTATTTTTGATGTACTTTCCATCCTTTAAGTTTCTTGCAATCAATTTGAACCACCCTGTATATAATTTTGATGTTTCAGTTTCACATAAGTACTTAGTTTCGTAAAAATGTTAATGTTAATGTCACTATGTCTAGTGATGAGTTCGAAGATCTTTAAAAACAACGCCAAAATTAATGATTTTTTAAATTTCAACAATTGAGTGAAGGGCTCAATGAACACACCTTCTTTAACTTTTTCCGATAATAAAGCTAAAAATTTTTTACATATATAGGGTGTCCCAAAATAAGTTTAGCAGCCGTTAACCATATTTTCGGTTACGTTAACCATTCCCAGTACCGAAAGAATAATTGCTTAGGGTGAAGAACCGTTCGAGTTGTAAGAGTTTGAAATTGATCAATTACGAAAGCCTTAATCATACCTTGCCACTACATATTTTTGAGTCGCTAGGAAATAGAAAAATCCATTTTCGAAATTATTGCGTATTACTTAGCAACATAACCTACACCTAAAGAACTAATTAGAAAGTTCTTCACGTTTGGTCAAGCTAAAACCTTTAGGTATAAATTAAATTCTATTCTATGCAGATTTTTTTCTTTCAACTACATTATTATATTTCTCAGCAGAATCTGCCTTCTCGACTTTTACAATTATTCTGGGACACCCAGTATATTTCAAACAAACACTTTTTCTGTATAGTGCTTTAACAAATTGTTTCATGAGTCCCAGTTTAATATGTAGTGGGGGATGAAAGATATTTTTGGGATTCACCAAATTTATGGTTTTGATGTTTTTCGAGCCAGGAGTCAGTTTTTTTGTTGTAGGCCACATTTTTTAGACCAAAGTCTTTCTCACGCTTGACTATTCCATTTGCATAGAAAGCAAGGAAGTTTCGTGTATCCACTTTGTTTCCCAAATAACATACCAAAAACCTATAAATCACCACAAACTAACCAAAGGTGCTCTTCGTATTTAATTTTGTTCAGCAGCATGGCAAAATTTTTAAATGTTTCCTTTATATGGATGGAATCAGCACCAGGGACCGAGGCATAAATATTGCCATTATGCTTCTTTAAAACTTCTTTTAAAGGAATCTATAAACAGTCTCCATTCTGTCTTTTTGTATGCAACGCCAAGCTTTTCAATTAAACCGGACATATCAGCGCAATACACTAAAGAACTTTCGTGTTTAAATATGAGAGAAATTTCACTTCACGATTTTGATACGTTGCACAAGTGGGAAACCTAGCAATTTAGCAGAGTTTTTGGGAAACCCTAGATCTCGAACCAAATCATTGAATTCTGCCTGTGCAAAGAGTTTTGGCATTGAACCAACTTGTACTTCAGACACAACATCCGAAGACACGTTTATTAAATCCGAAAATATTAGTGCCACAAAAATAACAGTCTTTATCGTATTTTGTGTTCTCGCCAAATCATTGGAATCACAAAAGGTAACAATTAAGTATTTCCTTTGATCAACTTCTTTAAAAACTCCACGCACAAACGACATACCTTATTTGGAATCCACGATTTACTTCCATTTTTGAGTAGGATCCTGAAGTACGCATTATAAACTTCTTTAACAAAATTTGTCATATTTTGATGCTAGTTTTTGTGGCATATCTTCCAGAAATGTAACAAAATGAATTAGAATTATTTTTACATGATCTGCCTGACATTTCAAAATGGTTATGAAACTTTAAAATGAAAAATGACGACAAACTTAATAATTGACGTTGGACGTGACAGAAATAAAACAATTTTATTATGACGTTCAACGCTCACTCGGATTGCTAATTTCGTCAAAAATACTCTAAAACTAAACCCATGTTGGCAGTGTAATCTAACGCACCTTCTAAATTCTTGTTTGAAAACACTCCATCAATTTTATTTTAAAGGTGCTCATTGGAAGAAAGCGCGTGCAAAACAGATGGAAAATTTAACCAGGTCTGGGCACCAACAGGGCCAACAGTAGATACAATTAGAAGTTAGTTTTAGAAATTTTATAGTTGAAAGTGTTTTTTCCTCTAATTAAGGCCGACGTTTCTCCCAAACCTGTGAGGGCTTTATCGCAACACGTGGCGCATGTTGATCAAATGACGCAGCGTTTGGAGGACTTGGGACACAAACAAGAAGATATGGCGGTAGTGACAAAAATTTTACTTAGCCTACCACTACAGTACCAACAGTTTATTGCAGCGTGAGATTCACTTGATAAAAAGAACAAAAACTGTAAAATTTATTGCCGCGTTTGTTGAAACAAGAAATGCTTATCAATGGAATTTCCCAATTATCAATTGTAAATGAAAAGAAACATTGTGAAGCAAATAGTGTATCGAGTTCAAAAGAACCTTCAAATTATTTGTTTACTGCATACAATACGTTCATTGATATCGACGAAAATGATAAATTTTACGCCAACTCTGGTGCTTAACAACATTTGACAGCTAGGCGCGACTGGTTCGACGATTACGTTGAATTGAAAAAAGAAGAGCAGAAATTGATTACGATCTGTAACGATGAAGTGTTACGCGCAGTTGGTATCGGTACTATTAAGATTGAATCGAACTTAAATAATTGTGTTCACATTTACAAACTAACCAAATTGTTACATGTTCCTGGTATCGGTAAAAATTTATTTTCTTTCGGAGCCGCTTCAGATGCTGGTGCTGACACGATAATGAACAAAAACAAAATTAAAATTTTTAACAACGGTGTTTTAATAGCATACGGAACAAGATGAAATAACACACTCTACGAAATGCATTTCCGCGCATGTTTTGGTAATGACAATGCAAACGTTGCAAGTGCCGTCGCTACGAATTAGCAAACAGTGATGCAGTAACAGGGATGATTATCAATGGCAAACACAAGTTAATTACAATTCAAATCATTTATGTGAGAGTTGTGTTTACGGAAAACATCATCGGAAATCATTGTGTGGTGAATTAATTTATTACAACATTGTGGGACCGATGTCAGACTCGTATGGTGACGCAAATTATCTAGCAGTTTTTTCCGACGATTTTAGTAGTATTGTGACAATGGCACCGTTGAAACAAAAATCAGACATTGTTGGGCAAGTTGATTTATTAACTATCTAATTTAAGGCCGTTAGTCATACGGTTCGTCGAATGCGTTGTGATCACGCACTTAAATTCAAAGGTCAAGAGATGCTAAAAGTTATGCATAAGCATTCAGTTAAGCAAGAATTCTCGACTCTATTTGTTGCCGAACAAAATGGTAGAATTGAACGACAAAACCGTACTATTTGTGAAATGGCTCGTACGATGCTCAGCGCTGCTGATTTGCCTACTGGTTTATTGGCTGAAGCATGTCGAACAGCGGTGCACATTTGCAATTTGATACCCTTGAAACGCCCCACTTAACATTACCCCCATGCAACCGTTGCCCACTTTTCCGCTAGAGATAAAGTCCCCTATATAAGAGCGAGCGCAATGACAAGAGAATTAATTATTATTGACTTGTTCAATAAGACCACTTCAAATGCTGATTGAATTTGGCACGGGTTGTGGCAAAACCGTACTAACTCGCTTTTTCAAAGACTACTTCAAATGCTGATTGAATTCGGCACGGGTTATGGCAAAATCCTACTAACCGCTTGAGAAAAAAAATCGCCGTTATTTATCCACATAGCGAGCAGCTACTTACCGCCGAACCCTATGGAGTGCGGCTGATTTATTTGGTAGCATTTGCTCCCTTCTGAATCCGTTCTAATTATAACTAGCAACTTCGCTACTACAACTCCGAACTCCTCCAGTGTGGTTGATTCATTCGGTAGCACTTAGTAGTGGGTGTACCAGCAGATTCTGGCTTCTGTGAAGTACAACCGCAACGAAACCACAGTCGAAACTGAGGGTAGAACTTCTTGCACATAAACTGCTGCCCACCAGGTATCACCGTACGGGTACGACCACCAGTCATCCTGTGAACGTTAACACAGACTTCCGTGGTTTATAAAGCCGTAAACCGTAATTTTAACCTCCGTTTTTATCTTATAATAAGCGAACTCCGTCGAAAGAAGTTCAAACCTAAAAACTTAAACGTGGTTGTGAAATACCGCCATCGATGCTTAAACTAACTTACCTGTTTCAGTAATCCAATAGTACCAGCTGCAGAATTACCACAAACCAACCACACGAGAATTCAACACAAAATCCACCGTTCCGCAAAGGCACGTGTAAATTAAGCGGACAAACGAGCGTAGCAACCCAACTCCGTAGAAGCGTTGGATGTGTCTCTATCAACGCCGCTTTCCCGATTGCGACTTGCGGAGTATACAAGTCAACCCAAAATAAGTTGTAAATAATACCGTGTGTAAATAGTAACCTTAAAAACTGGTAAATATTGTTAATATAGAAACATTAAAGTCAAACGCTGGGCACTATTTTTCACTCGAAGTGAACGAGACAAATAAAATCCTAGCGTATAGTGATGCAGATTGGGCCTCAAATTTAGATGATTGCAAATCCATTACTAGAGTTGTTTTAATTTTAAATAGTGGACCTATAATATGGAAAAGTAAAAAGCAGAGTATTGTAACCGACTCTACCATGTATGCAGAATATGTTGCTGCACATCAAGCGTGCAAAAACGTCAAATGGTTAAATCTAGTATGTCCGATTAGGGTTTCCGCAACGTGAATCAACAAAATTATTTATTGATGACTCCGCAGCTGAGTAGTTATCGAAGAATCCTGTTTATCACAACCGTTCAAAACATATCGACATAAAGTGTCATTTCGTTCGTGAATGCGTTCAAATTGGTGACATACAAATTATGCATGTACAATCTAATAAGCAACTAACTGATATGTTAACAAAAAGTTTATCACTTGAAAATTTACAGCTAATTGTAAAGCTTTAAATTTGATTTAACGTTTGATTTGATATTGAAGCAAACTTCTACAATTTTATCTTTTAAAGACTTAATTGTGTCGTGGGTTCAGTCGGTATAAACCTTCGAAAATATGTAAGGCCATAAAAATAAGTTGTTGGGAGACAAGCTTGGTGATCTTGGTAGCAAAGTAACTTCCTCACCTCTTCCAATCTATAGGTTCTGGGAAGTGCTTCATTTTAAAAGTTGTTTTATTTGATTCGTATTATGTGCTGGACACCCATCATGCTGATACCGCAAACTACATTGAGATTGAACGAACATTCATCGGTAAAGCAAATATTCTTAACAAATTTCATTTTGTCAGCATCGGTTTTATGAACTCGACACCTATTTACACCACAGTCGATACTTAGTTGTCGAATACTAATATTAGGGTTAAGTTGCACACCACCGAGAACATCGATTTCTCCATCGTTGCCCATGTTCTGATTTTGTTGAACCTACTTCGGACGCATGTGTACACTGCTGTTTCTCTGCCGATTCGGAAAAAGTGCAGCAAACGAAGCAGAAGTGTTTCTATAGCTTTCACCTCTGTATACCCACGTACGTAGCACCGTCCAAATTAATATTCCGATTGCCGTTCGGTTCGTTTTTATTTTTATTTTCACTTTTTATATTAACTACAGAAAAAAATGAAACTCATAAAATATACATTTTGTAAGGACTAAATATTATGAATAGAGAGTTTAATGATTTTTTTTAATAACTTACAATAATTAGTAGGTTAGATTTATTTAAAAATAAGTAATAATCAGTCAACCCAAATAACCATGTTTAGTTTTTTTCATTTAATTTAAAAGTTATTGTTTGTAGACGTTTTTTAAATCAAAATTATTTCTAATTTTATTTTGTAAACATTTCCTAAACAAAATTTTGATTCGATAATTAATCGAGCTATGGTGTTTAATTAGCGATACCTTCAAATATATTCTTTAAAGAAAAAATTAAGTAAGCAACGTAAATTACCTATTTTCTAAAACGTGCTTAGTGTAATGATTCATTCTACAGTCCTTCTATAAGATAACCCCTGCTGAGACTACCTGCTGTTAGAATTGTAAATGATACTCTTAAGCCCGCTTCACAATGTGCAAACTTTTGTTTACAGAAATTGTGGTGTCCAAGTTTTAAATTTCATGAGTGTACTCCTCAGACATTTTACGAACTGACGATCACTTTTCCAAGAACCTAGTTGCAAACGTCACATGCATGCAACAGAAGTTACGTAATTTGGTAATTGTATACATACATGTTATGTATCTTGTTTTATATACTGCGCTTTAATTATGTAATTGCATGTAAAAAACGATGTGCATCTATTATATTGTAGTTTTTATATTTTAAATAACTTGAAATTTATTTAATAATTTTTTTTGTGATGCAGAAATTTGCAGAACATAAAACCAAAGAGTATATAATTAGGGAAGAGAAGCTTTCAACAGAATTCTTCGTTGATGTAGAACCAGAGTTGCCACATAATCACTACCTGTTCGAAGGAGACCGTTTTGTTTGATACTGTTTGTTTATTTAGCAATGTATTATATAGCAATTTACAAAGCAATTGTTGCTTTCGTTTGCTGTAGAATTTGGTTGTTTCATTTACAACATGACCGCGCTTTAAATAACTTGGGTAGAATTGCTTGTTTGTTTTTATAAAATTGTTTCTATTGTAAAAGCAGTTTATTTTTTTTTAATTACTAAATGTTAGGGATTGATTTTTTTCGGTTTTTCCTACGTATTTTTCGCCTTAGCCAATCTTCGCAATTCGGAAAAATTCAACAGATTTGTATTTTCGATCCCAAACGGGATCCGAAAAATTTTAGAATATTTTGACCTTTTTTGAAAAATAATGCTATTCTTATTTTTCACACATTTACACTTCTTATATAATTTCTAATAATATGACACCTTCTTGAAAACGGTTGTTACTTAATTATTACATAATACAGGAATAGGTGTACTATAAAACCAAAGTTAAAACCCTAATGCACATTTATATTAGATGTTTGCAAGTTAAGACCAGGTTAAATAGAGTTCGGTATTCGCTTTTGAGCCAGAGTTCTAGCGTCCAGGGGTGTTTATTCAAAAGATTCTTGGAGATTTATAGACAGGTACTCATGCCCTGTTTAGTAATTTGTTTGGATTATCGCATGATTTTCTGGATTCCTTTGATTTTAAAATAAAACGATGATTAGATTTCATTTAATGGTAATTATTTAGGTACAATAATTTTTATTTATGTCGTCTATTTTTTTTAATTTGATTTAATTTGGACCTGTAACAATAACTAAATTTGTACCTAAATAAAAAGAAATAATTTTATTAACAATCGGTCCTACATTAAATTTTTATTAAAAAAAAACTGGCTAGAATAATTTTATTTACAAGCGAATAAAGCGATAAAGTTAACAAGATACAAAGAAACGAAAAAAAAGTATTTCACAAAAATAAGAAATAGTTATTTACATTAGAGTGTTGAAAGTAGGATTTTACGACGCGACAGCACACACTTTACACACAACATTTGTATAATACTTTTTGGCCGACGATCATCATCAAAAAGTAAAAAAAGAACAAAATTACTTCTACTGATTTTAAGTTAACCTGACCGTTTAACCATTTTTACATACACTACCTGTCAGTTCATTTGTTTAACTGTCGTATCAATATTATCATAAATAAAAAAATTAAATACTCCCTTATTCTGTACATTATCGTGTCAAGTAAATCAGCCACTACTTTACCGCATAGTAGCTGTACTTTACCGCATTGTGTGTAAAAATCAAGTTTCAAGACAAGCATGAACAACTGAAAAATGTGCTTTACAGTATAGGAGGCAAACAAAAATATTTCATTATAATGTAAAAAAAAAGAGTGATTCTATACCTAATCAAATAATATGTACTCGTACATTATTATTTATACTGTTGATTCTCAAAGATTTCCTAAAAATTTTTCAATAGAAAAGGTCGGAATATTTATTGGAATTTAAGCACTTAAAACGATTTAAAATTGGTGAAGCAAAAGAGTACCTACTTCTCTCTTTGTTCTCTAAATTCATAACTTGCAAAAGGTACAGATATCGAACAGACAGGATGAAACCGAAAAAAATGCGTAATTTTTTTGCATAAATACAATTTACTAATTTTGTTTTGTTTAAGAATAGTGAAAAAATCGTGTCTTAAAATTTTAAGTTCTGTAATCATTTCTTCTCAGGTAGAAGAAGTATTGTATTTTTCTAAAAAAATATGGATAGAAAATATTTTCAGTCTGACCGCCGCACGGTGGAACGAAACCGGCCGGTAATGGACTGATTTTTTTAAAATTAAAATTTTTTTTGGCTTGATCTATCAATTATAAGAAACTTTTACTATGGCAGTCTTTTAGATAACTTAGTATTTTCGGAGTCATTAATTTCCAAACTTATTTTTGTATGGAGCAAAACATAAAAATGTGAAAATCTTTGAATTTTCAAATTTTCTCAAAGAATTGACTTTACGTATGTATAGAACGTATTTTTATTCTATTTTAGCGACCATACTCAGACCTCGATTTTCCTCGATTTGGTCGCAATTGTAAATTTTTGTTCTGTATTCCACACCACCCTAGAGGTTAAGAACTAGGCGCGTTTTTTTTGTAGTGGTGTCTCCTTTAGGCATAATCTACTAAGTCATGACTATGCCCTAATAAAATAGATAAATAAATGAATAATAATAATAAAAAGTTAAAAAAGGTCGCAAAAACTGCTAGGCAGTTTTAATTTAATCACTGTCAAGAGTATCCACGCTTACGAATGCAAAATTTTCCTGTTTGTCATCATCAAATGCCTTTTCAATAATTAATAAACTTTGTGCTTCTCTTGTCAAAGTTTTATGTTTTCTGCAGAGTTTGTGGCGTGTTGTAGATATTAACGGATCAGAGCTGGTCAATAAATTGTTCAAAATATCTTCATTTGTTTTTCTGCTGCATTTCCTAGAATGGTGTTGGCGGTACCTGCGGAAGTCTTTATTTCTGGCTTCGGCAGCTTCTTCAGATAGCTGTCAATTGGTATTAGACCAAAACTTTCAATTATAGCTGCGCCATGCATAAGAACTTTGTGAACACTTGAAGGCATATAATACCAGCTATATAAGTCAAAATAGAGTTTCATGGTGTCTTGAGCATATTCGTGAAATTTCACTGTGTCAATATGGTAGCCCGATGAAATTGCCCCTAAAATGGTTGCAAACCGCCTAATTAGGTCCTCACTGATACCAGTTATCTCAGCAGTCATGTTTGGATTTGAAAAAAATCTTCTAGCGGTATTTCCGTCATTAGTGGAGCCGTGACCTTGTTTGACAACATCAATCAAAAGTTCCATTCTAGTTTTAAAAGCGTGTTTGTATATCTTTCTTTCTGGTTTCCATAATGCATCTGGTGTCTCCCTTCACAGTCCATGTCCTAATGGTTAATCTGTAAGCTATGTGCAGAATGCATTCCATCATTCGTATCCAAATGTGCAATGATGATAATCCGTATCTACACAGATCTGTATCAGCCGGTTTTGACGAAATTAGGGGTAAATTATTCATTTCAGTTGGAGTTGCTTTACAAATGTCGCATCTTTGAGATGAAGTGTCACATAAAATTGATGTTGCTTTTCCGTCTATCATAGTCATTACTAAAGAGTGTGAAATCTTTATTTCTCCAACTTCTGTTTTCACTAAATTAGCAATCTCTTCCTCAATTGCAGTTTTTTCCGTAATATGGTAATTTTGTTTTCTTTCACAAATTCGAAAAAGATTGGACGACACCAGTATGATGAATTTGGTGAATTATTTTGCCAGATAACTTGTTCGCCGCAAACCAATTTGATTGGCACTAAGCTTCCCATGAATACGCTTGAATCATCAAGTTGACTTTCTAAAGATTCGTCATCTGTTTGGAATTTTTGCTTGTAATTGGCTTGATTAGAAGCACCATCGAATCCCCACTTACTGATGAGTGTTAATTCTTTACAATCACTATCGATGACGAGTAACATCATCATTCTTCTTGTCGTTATATCCAGTAGAGCTTGTAACTTTATTTTCACGGAGGTTTCTGTCAGTGTGATAGCGTCTTTTGGTGGATAGCATTCCTGTTTCGCGTGTTGCACTTGATAATAAGATGGAAATATATTGCTATCTTTTTCTTTAACACTTTTTCTTAAAGTATTGTATTGCCACTTGGTCAGCTTAAGTGATAAAAATAACCCCAAAGCCTCACCCGGAGCGTACGCAGGTGTTTTTCTTTAACAGATATGCACTCTTTAACTTTTTTACATCTTGTGGATTCTTAAGTAAATGTTCTAGTATTTCAGCAATCTCCTCATTGCCATCTGCTTTTAACTGCGCACAATAAGCATATTTTATTTCATCCGAAGACAAATGAAACTTTTCAGCACGTCTTTTTTTCTGTTTAGGTGCTAATTCACAAAATGGCTTTCTCGGGCTTTGTTCGGTGGAGACACCGATAGAAACTTTTTCAGGTGACACAAACTGAGTTGATGTACTGGGTACTGAGTGATCTTCATTACTGCCTAATAAACATGTAATAAAATCTGGCCATGTGATGTTTGCTTGTAACCATCCACTATTTTTAGTTTTGAATACATCCTCTTTACTATGAGCGTTTTTCCATCTTCTATTTAAATTATAACAATATTTTGCACAAAACGATTGTAGGGTCGTTTTGTGTTCATCACTTAACTCGACTAAAAGTCTGGACCTTATCTTGCTGTATAAGCTATTATTATTTTTAATACTGCCACTGGTTTTCAGAGTAACAAAGAGATCAAGGTTTGTCACTAAATCATGTAACATTTTCACAAACGTGGTAACAAGAAATAAATAATGAACTGATAACACAACAATAGTAGAACAATAACAAACAATAGTAATAATGAACAATAGTAGGTTAGTAGGAGTAGTGCGTCTATTATGGTGGTTAATAGAACACTGAAGTGGGTTGGAAATTAGAATGCAACGGTACACTGTTGATGCACCAATCACGTTACGACAAGTCATGACTTGTTGTTGCCGGGCGCACATATCACTTGTTTCCCGTAAATAAGTGTCAAAACAAATGACGTCATAGGGTGGTGGAAAATATCGAACACTAATTTTAACTTTTATTGAAATGAAATACTTGAAAGTTTATTTGCATGATTTTGCTGATAAAGTAGATGTTAAGTACATTATTTGGTCAAAATCTGCCAAACATAAATTTTTTGTTATTTAAATGCTCTAGTTTACTATAAATTATTTTCCGTTTCAGTTCATTTATACACTCTGTTATCCTTTTTTATGGTTTATTAAACAAAAAAAATTATGACGTTTTTTTATACAAAATTGAAACGGCTATATCTCCGAAACTACGAGTTTAATTTAAAAAAGTCAAAGAATAAAAACGTTTTAAATATATGCCTAGATACCAAAAATCAAATTTTAGCTCTTAAATCCCAACTTTCCAATCCCAGCCCACTGTGCGTTGATGGTCTGACAACACTGTTAAGGTACACTCATTAAATTTAAAACTTGGACACCACAATTTCTGTAAACAAAAGTTTGCACATTGTAAAGCGGGCTTAAGGGTATCATTTACAATTCTAACAGCAGGTAGTCTCAGCAGGGGTTATCTTATAGAAGGACTGTAGAATGAATCATTACACTAAGCACGTTTTAGAAAATAGGTAATTTACGTTGCTTACTTAATTTTTTCTTTAAAGAATATATTTGAAGGTATCGCTAATTAAACACAATTAGAGACTTCAAAGAGATTAATTATCGAATCAAAATTTTGTTTAGGAAATGTTTACAAAATAAAATTAGAAATAATTTTGATTTAAAAACGTCTACAAGCAATAACTTTTAAATTAAATCAAAAACTAAACATGGTTATTTGGGTTGACTGATTATTACTTATTTTAAATAAATCTAACCTACTAATTATTGTAAGTTATTAAAAAAATCATTAAACTCTCTATTCATAATATTTAGTCCTTACAAAATGTATATTTTATGACGTTTCATTTTTTCTGTAATTAATATAAAAAGTGAAAATAAAAACTAAGGCAATTCTTATTGTCAACGTATATATTTAGTTTTTTGACAAGAATTGATTACATAATTATAATTAAGATACCAAGTTATAGTTTAAAATTAAATGAAAACTTTTTTTTAAATAAAGGTATTACTATATAAATAAATATAAGAAATCAATAATGGGTGTGACCTCCATTATTATTGATACATTCTTGGAGGCGTCTGCTCATTGACGCTATCAAGGTATCAATATAATTAATATTAATCGTTTCCCATGCGGTATCAATGGCTGCAATTAGTGCATTACGGTTTACTGGTATAAAATTTGGCCCTTGTTGTCTTCGGATAACAGCAAGTATTCGAGCCCAAACATTTTCGATAATGTTAAAATCTGGGCTTTTGCTGGCCAGGGTAACAGCTCCAAGTTATTTTCTCGTATCCAATTGCGCACAACCCGCGAAGTATGAATAGGGGCGTTGTCCTTTAACAACAAAAATACATTATGAAAATGTTAATTCAACAGATCCCGAACTATTTTTGGAGAAAGTATAGTGAAATAAGAATACTTACTTGTTGGAAAATATAATCTTCGTCTGGATAAAACACTTCGACTGAAGGTTTCATAATAGTTTCCAAAATATCTAAATACGCAGCAGAATCAAGACGTCCATCGATAGCCCAACAAACTCCTGGACCCCGCGCGCTAACCCAACCCCACACATTCACAGAAAAATAACCACTTCGTTTTTTAGGACATATGTGATTATTTTCGTAACGAGTTCCTTCCATTCTAAAAACTTTTAGTGGTCCATCGTTGCGGCTATTGAACGTCTTTTCGTCGCTAAAAATCACTCGATTCCAAAATTCCAAAGGTTCGTTCACATATCGCCTTGCAAATTCCAGACGACGTCTCATATTTTCGTCACTGAGAACTTCTTTCGCAGCAGCATTATACTTCTTTATTCCCATCTCCTTTAATCTTTTTGTGCAGTTATACGGCATCCGGGAAAATGTGTATCTGCTATAGCCCTGAGTATGTAGCAAATGGTTGTTCTGTTACGTAATGAAACAACTCGAGATCTTGAGCACGTGTAGATACTTTAGGTCTACCACTTCCGATGGCTCTTTCCAAAGTGTGTTCAAGATTCCATTTTACTCGGTAATGCCCTACGGTGCTTTTGGTATATCTAACATACGTGAAATTTCACGCACGCTACGGCCCGCCGCTAATTCCGAAACAATCCGCGCTTTCAAATCAGCACCGAGATGAGGTGGCATTTTCACAACACTTGAAATTTTAAACTAAAATGGAATTTACATTTCTTACTTTATTTATTGGTTCACACTACCCCTTCTCAAACAGTAGGTAATTGTTTATTTATTACATACTTCTAATGACCAATGTAACAACCCTTAGAGCAATATGACTCAAAGGAAGTAAATTAAACAAGCAAGGATATTCTATTGTTATTGAAACTTATTCATAAAGTAAAAGCCATTTCCTTATAATGCTAATGGACAGGATTTTCTTTTAAGTATTAAGATTACAATAGAGGACTTATAAACTTTCGAAAATATCTAATTATAAATATTTACACTGCAATTGCGCTTTTTCCTTAATAATTTCTTAGCAATAACATACACGTTCTTGGTTTTTAAGTTGTCATAAATTTGATATGATATAAATTTGTGTTTCTAATATTACATCACAAACTAATCTTTATTCGCCAAAAAATTGTTGCTTAAGTTGTAAAGCTTCGTACACACCTGAACAACAAACCGAGCAACAAACATAACAACGAACCGAAAGTCAAACAGAACGACAAACGATCTTTTATGATTTCCACAATCCGAACAACAAACGGAACGTTTGTGCTGTTCCCATAATTATTTTCAGTAGTTTTCAGTTCATATATATATATATTATTGAGAAGAGAAAATTGCGGAAAACAAGAAGATAGTGCCAACCAAATTTTTACGCACAAAGAAGAGTAAAAATTATAATTTACTTCGCTTTTTTTTATTTTGGAAATTTTCCGCCCAAATGATGCTAATAGGGACATCATTTTTTCTTGCATTCTTAAACACTGATTAATTTAAAACATTTTTTTTCTGTCAACTCCATAATATTACCTAAAACACAACAAACCCACAAAAGGGAGGACAAAAATAAATAATTTAATTCTCCCGCATAAGTTTGTTCGCCGTTTTGTTTAGATTCGTCCAAACCTGCAAACGCATTCGCGCGCATTTTCTTTGATGTCGGAGAAAAAACCGACAAGTTGCGGGAACGCCGCAAACCGTTCGTGGAACAATCAGGACTTGCGAATCTGTTCTAAAATTCGTACGTAGCACCGTCCAAATTAATGTTCCGATTGCCGTTCGGTTCGTTGTTCTGTTTGTTCCTCGGTTTGTTGTTCAGGTGTGTACGAAGCTTTACAATAAGCATATTAATATGAACTATATCTTATGAAAGGAGAGTTATGTAACTATAATTAACGACTTAACGTTACGTTAGTAGATTCCATTTACTATTTACACATATTTTCTTGGAACATTCGATAATTAACTATCGGGATATGATGACCCTATACTTCGCAGGTTGTGCGCAACTGGATACAAGCAAATAACTTGGAGCTGTTACCCTGGCCAGCAAAAGCCCAGATTTTAACATTATCGAAAATGTTTGGGCTCGAATACTTGCTGTTATCCGAAGACAACAAGGGCCAAATTTTATACCAGTAAACCGTAATGCACTAATTGCAGCCATTGATACCGCATGGGAAACGATTAATATTAATTATATTGATACCTTGATAGCGTCAATGAGCAGACGCCTCCAAGAATGTATCAATAATAATGGAGGTCACACCCATTATTGATTTCTTATATTTATTTATATAGTAATACCTTTATTTAAAAAAAATTTTCATTTAATTTTAAACTATAACTTGGTATCTTAATTATAATTATGTAATAAATTCTTGTCAAAAAACTAAATATATACGTTGACAATAAGAATTGCCTTAGTTTTTATTTTCACTTTTATATTAACTACAGAAAAAAATGAAACGTCATAAAATATACATTTTGTAAGGACTAAATATTATGAATAGAGAGTTTAATGATTTTTTTTAATAACTTACAATAATTAGTAGGTTAGATTTATTTAAAAATAAGTAATAATCAGTCAACCCAAATAACCATGTTTAGTTTTTGATTTAATTTAAAAGTTATTGCTTGTAGACGTTTTTTAAATCAAAATTATTTCTAATTTTATTTTGTAAACATTTCCTAAACAAAATTTTGATTCGATAATTAATCGAGCTATGGTGTTTAATTAGCGATACCTTCAAATATATTCTTTAAAGAAAAAAATTAAGTAAGCAACGTAAATTACCTATTTTCTAAAACGTGCTTAGTGTAATGATTCATTCTACAGTCCTTCTATAAGATAACCCCTGCTGAGATTACTTGCTGTTAGAATTGTAAATGATACCCTTAAGCCCGCTTCACAATGTGCAAACTTTTGTTTACAGAAATTGTGGTGTCCAAGTTTTAAATTTTATGTGTGTACGTATGACAAGTAAGATTTGTATCTCTCTCTTACAGTAGGTTGTTAACAACTGTTTCTTTCAACACAAACTGTCGGTTCTTCTAAAATTGTAAATTCATTGCTAGGCAACGCACAATACACGACTACTTTTTATTCCAATATTTTGCTTCTCTTCCCCAATTATAAACTCTTTGATAAAACCTTAAATTCTATTTTGTTGTAGTCAGTTTATGAAATATTTTACTAGAAAATAATTGCAACAATTGACATTTAAGCTTATCCGCCGCATAAAATTTGAATTACCTAGCGCAGTTTTATTTTTTTACTAGTTTAACCGTCCATGTTAATGCATACATATTTGTGCTGTCGGGTAACTTCCATGAATCTTGAAGGAGGGTTGTTTCAAAAAAATCACTTAAGCAAAAGTGACACCTTAGAGAAACGATTTTGCAATATTGGAAAAAAAAATTGACGTACATATAAGAAGCACTCTCTAGTCCAAGGTGAATATACCCTAAAAAACTCAAAACCAGAAAACGTCGTGAAAAAGGAAACAATCTCGGTAGAGTTTAACATATAACAACTACATTAAATGAAAAATAACAATTGCTATCGCTTGGAATTATGCTTGCAACAAGGTGGTGGTCATGTAGAGCATATTATACATCAATAATTATTACTTTTGTTTATATACAGTACATGTATACAGCATCTGTACATTTAGATCACAAATAGAATTATGAAAAGTAAATTTCGGTTGTGCTTGTCCACAAAACGTAATTTCCCTTCATTTTGTTATACCTGAACAAACTAACATCGTAATAACCATAAACTCTCTTTCTCGCGTTTTTACATTAGATTAGACGATTTAATGTATGCTTATTAACATATAATGTACCTTTATTTAACTTTGCGTGCGTTTTACATCTGATAAAACTATTTTTGTGATAAAACTTTAAAGTTTCAAAAAGTTGTCGGTTTGATACGATCTTAATTTTAATTGCTCTTAAATACAACTTACTGAGGAAGATAAGGATATATTTTGCATCACACAACACGTTCAGCAACTGCTATATTTTCTCTTGAATTGTAATAACATGAAACTTTAAACTAAAATTAGAAAATCATAATACACAATAAAATAAAATAAAAGAAGTGTAACGATCATTTTTATTACTACACTGTTAGATCATACAATTCTTCTGTGCGTTTGCATGTCACCATGAAGTCTTCCTAAACGGCAGAACGTAATGAACACGAATGGTTCTGGAGTATAGTTAAAAACCTTAGGAGGAAGGATACACGGAATTAAGCAGAATAAAAGACATAAGACACTACCAATCAAAACAGAAAAATTATACGTAAACGAACAATATAAAATTAAAAATAAAAAAAAAATAGGAAAAACGAAATACACGAAGAATTAATCGGAGAGAGAGCAAAAAAGAAGTAATAGAAGCACTAACGCACTAAATAGAACTAAAGGTGATAAAATGGATCGAAAATATTAAAATGGGCTAGATTTAAACGAACCAGATACACGAAAACTTCTCACCCACAAAAAATGTTAGAGCAAAATTACAAACAACAGGCAATAAATAGCAAACCATTCAAAGAATTAGAGCTAATAATATATTTTCATTTTATGTATTGTACTCATAAATAGGACATTATCGAAAGCTAGGGTGAAAAGCAAACTGTTATATATGCTTTATTATATTCGGATGACACATTGTAGTTGGCAGGTAATAAACGAAAAAATTTAAAAAGTAATAAAAAACCTTAAACTCACAGTAAAAACAAACAAAAAACAAAATAATACTAATTAATAAATCGAATAAAAACGAGCTATATAGTTTCAGCTCTAAAGATAGAGTATTAGTCAAGTAATACTCAGGATGCACCAAGTGATGGTAAATCTGATCTAAAACGTAGATTCAAGCCGCCTCAAGGCAAGAGATAACCCTGCAGAAGAAGAACTATATTTTATTTAATTCTGCTTAATCTTATTTTCTTTCAGTGTCAAAGGTTTGTTTAAGCATGGCAATAGCGAGATAAAACACTTTGCTCGAAAATTACGAAAACATATAAGAGAGTATCGAAGTAGCGTCACAATTTACAAAGTTTTTATAGAAAAAGCGAAAAAAATCTAATTGGATGACAATAGGTAACTATTTCCACAACGCAAAGCTCTTAAGACGGGTCAGTTATCTGGCTGTTAAAAACTTCAACCCGTCGCGTTGTTCAAACGTGGATTTCAAACTTAATATACTGTTCGAAAAAGAGGAGAATGAAAATTAGGTTTTAGAATAAAATAATTCAAATAACAGTTCTAGAACAACTTTCTTTTATAACCTTTTTATATAATTAATATTCTTAGAGTTACTGTTAAAACAATTAAATTAAAATAGTTTAAGCAAAAGTTGCGTACAGTGAAATTACGAACAACTTTTATTTGAAAGAAACATTTGTGAAATATTTTTTTTTGCTGTATTACATTAACTCTAATTCATCTGAAAAATAAAGAACTGCTAAATATAAATATGGTTTTGCACTCCCTACCTATGAAACAATCAAGAGCGCACGTAAAGCAGGCACAAAAACGCTGATATCCCAACCATGTTTTTCAAAAACTACCCAAAAACACTCCCCATTAGAATCTTCCTACGGACAATGTGTTGATTAACTTACATTGTTTGTTATCTAGAATGCAATTTACGCACATTTTATTTGTTGTAAATGTTGTAAAACAATTTAAATCTTAACATAAAAGTTTGACAATTAAATAGGTTAACTGGATGTCAGATAACAAATGTATTTTATTATGTGCATTTGCGTATAGCCACAGCCTACTAATTAAATTTCGTGCTTTGCATGCCACATTAGTAGAGATTTGAAAATGCAAAAAAAATCGTGCAAAAAATAGCATACGCAACTTGTGCGTAACTAGTATTCTGTTTCCGCACATGTTACGTAAACAACTAATACGGTACTATTTTCAAGAAAACTGAGATTTCTTATCAATTAAGCCAATGAAAAAACTATTCCTATTTATTTGCTAATTGTTTATGTTAAAAGCAAACATATCACTATGTCAAAGAGTAGACATACAATTATTATTGTTATTAAAATTTCGAAGGAGCAGAAAGGAAGCATTTGTTTACCTAAAGTTAATTGTCTCGGTACCTAGGATTGCTATGGTTCTTTTTTACGCATGAGAGACAGAAAAGTAGTTATTTTTTATAGTAAATATAAACAAATGGCATTTCGCATTAAATTATTGTCGTCGATGTTTATTTTATTATTGCTTTCCTTTTTCAATTAAGAACATTTTATGTAAAAATTCGCGTTTATATAATTCAAAAAGTATTTTAACAGAATGAAAACAAAAAAAAATGTTGATAGTGAAATTGGTGTTTCGTTTCAGAAAAAATATAATGATTTTTTTTGAAGATAAATTTAAGTGTATCTTATTTTTTGTTTTACTACTTCCTAAATTTAAAAAACCAAAGTAACGAATTGATTATTCAATGTTACAAGTAGTAATTTAGCACACTCACTAATATTTTTTACCATTGCAGTGGATAGTATTTCTAAATTGGAAAAAACATTACAGGATTTTTAAATTGTTTAGAAATTGAAAAAGTTATTTAAAAAAAATGAAAATGTCTATTGTTAGTCGGATGACTTCATGCGATTATGTTCTCGTAAATATGACCATAGCCAATTCTACTCACGCAAAAATTTGGAATTGCCAAATGGCGTTGTTTGACTGCGCAAGTTGGGGCGCGTGCGTATGAAGAGAAACAATATTAAAAGAGATTTTTATATTTTTAATTAAATTTCAGATATTATTTTTGAGCTACTGTAGAAACATTTTTTCATGTAGCTATGTCATATTACATTTTCTTAAAATATATTTCTTAATATGACATAGCTACAAAAAAATTTTCTACAGTAGCTCAAAAATAATATCTGATATTTAATTCGTTGTTTAATTTTCATCAAAATATATAAAAATAGCAACACAACAACGTTCCTACAAACAATTAAAAGAGATATTACGATAATTAAAGGAGACAACAGGCAATTACATAATAGTATATTACATACCGAGGCAGAAAGTTTTATATTCCCGTCGAGAGAATTATAGTTTACCGAGAGGCGCAGCCTCGAGGTAAACTATTTCTCGAGACTCGGGAATAGAACTTTTGCCGAGGTTTGTATACTATTTTATTCACAATCATTAATTTTTCAAAAATCTTAAAAAAAATTAATTACTGTTACTTATCATAATGCCATGACTTGACATCAATTTTTAAAAAAGCAGGCGATGGAAACAGCCATATTGTAATGCAATCAAATTTTATTTGTCGCGTTATTTTAATAATGTCTGAATCAAGCGAATTTATACATTGTACTCCTCCAGAATTACGCGAAGCGGCCGAAAGCGTGGAAAAAGCTTGCTTCCAGAAAAAAGTAAGGAGAGATATGAATTAGTTTATCGTATGTTTAAAGATTGGTGCAAGAATAAAACAGTACATAACGTTTCGGAAAATGTCGTGCTAGCGTACTTTGGGGAGTTAGCTAAAGTTAAAAACCTTCTACTTTATGGGCGACTTACTCTATGTTGCGAAAAACATTAAATATAAACGAAAATATTGATCTGTCGCGATTTTCAAAACTACAGGCGTATTTAAAAAAACAAAACGTTGGATACTTAGCTAAAAATCGAGCGTCTTCACAGCTACTGATATTAATACATTTTTAAATGACGCACCAAAAGAATTTCTTCCACAAAAGTAACTTTCATTTATTGAATGCAACTACATGCTAATATATAAATTTTAGGTTGCTCTAATAATTGGTGTATCTGGTGCTTGTCGCAGTGATGAGCTTTACAAAATGAAGGTTACAGACATCAGTTTCCTAGAAGATAAAGTTTGTATTACGATTCCGAATACTAAAACCTATCAACCTCGTTCATTTGTTCTTACCAATCCTCAATGGATTGCAATGTTAGTCGAATACATTGGTCTTCGAGAAAATGTTATAAATGAGAAGTTGTTTATGCAGCTGCGATTTGGCAAAATTACAAAACAACCATTTGGGCATAATTCTATTGGATCATTTCCTAAAAAATTGCAGCTCACCTAAAATTAAATAATATAGAAGCATATACGGGGCATTGTTTTCGTAGAACGGCTGCTACACTACTTGCCGATAATGGTGGAGACGTGATACAATTAAAGAGGCTGGGAGGGTGGAAGTCTAGTGCGGTGGCTGAAAGCTATGTTGACAAATCGTTAGATGGACAAATTCAAGTAGCACAAATGTTATCTACGCAACGTACCTCAACTTGCACCAATCCCCATTATCACAGCAGGAGACATATACAACAAATCTTTTCTCACTGTCACAACCGGGGCCTTCTACTTCATCCAGTGTTGATTCACAGTCGGCACACTTTAATATAACAAAGGAGGAAATGAAAGGATGTTTAAATGTGAACATAAACACTTACGGTAATTCTAATGTAACTATTAATTTTTCAAAATAAGATAATTTGTGTTTTATTATACCGCTTATCTTGCTCTATTTCCATTTGCGTTGTAATCGAGACTATGACTACCTCAACAATAAGATAGCCCTATAATCGAGGTTAGGTATACACTCCCCTGGGTGTAAACAAACCTTGCAATTTTATGGAAGTAAGTAATTAAAAGATTTATGTGCTTATTTATTTAAGCAAATGGTTCCATAATATCATTAGTAATTACGTCTTAATTTAAATTGCTGTGGTGTCAAAACAATGTGTATATTAGTTGTTTGTCGTGGTAAATCATGAGTTACTCTGTTGAAACTACGGATAGCAGTAGTTGAATGACCTTCTTGAACAGATCTATAATTAGTAGTAACTAATGCAAATTCACACATAAACCTTCAAACATCTCATCTCCACTAAGCTTATGTTATGGTCACTTTCATGATCGTATAACCGTCTCTTCATGCTTTTCCTTTTTCGTTCGTACCAATCTAAACTTGAAACAGAATATTGTTTGTCATATCACAAATACAGAGTTAGGATCCAACTATTATTTAACTTATCTGTAAGTTCATCGGATGTTCCTATGATCGTATAAACCAAATACTATATTTTCCATTCGGTGATCCTAATAATTAACTGATATAAAATGTTTAAAACATACAAAAGCATTCTTCTGCTTGCATTCATGAAAATTTTTTCCTTTAATGGCGTTTAGCTATTTCTCTCTCCGATCTGTGATGATGCAGTCAAATGGGGTTGATAATCGCTGATGTTTATAGTAAAATCACTGGAATGCGAAAAAACCGTACTTATACTTTTTCCTTAAAACTTTATACACAACTGAGTACTTCCACAATTAACAATATAACAAAACCAAGATATTTTAAATCGATTTCTAAAGCCATACGACGAACTTAAGGCGTATTTTATGGTTATGTTTTTAATTGTGTTTACATTTTTAGTATACTTCACAAGCGCTCGAGTGGCGTTTTAAAGAATTAGTAACCGGTCAGTAATAATTATTCCTGGCTAGCTGGTAAAAATTTTGAACACCAATTGTGTAATCGCCTATTTCCCAACTTTTCACATGCAGTGTAATTGGCATATTACAATATGATTGTGAATAAATTCACTTAAAAAAAAAACAAAAGATGAACAGATGCTCGGCCCAACACATTTATTGATTCCGTTTACTTGTGCTACGTGATTTCTTCAAAATTGTTTTATTTAATAATTAGTATTAAGCCATAGTTATACTATATGGTTTACCTTGAAATTAGCCACATCATGCAATTATGTTAGATTTGGTTATTGTTATTTTTGTTAATTCTTTATATTGTCTTGCTACGTTTATACACATACACAGTGTCCATATTAAAATTCTTTTGTTTAATGGTTTTTTCTTGATACATATTGGTTGCGATGTTGAGTACTGTTACGAGCGACTAGGTTTTATGTTTGTTTAAAGTTATTAGACAAAAGCAACTTAGTTTAATTATTCACAGTTTGTTATAAAAAATGTCCTAAATTAAAATACTTGTTACTCCTTCTTTCATTGCACTACTTAATTTTTTTTCACTACAATTGGACCCCATTGGACCGCATTGGATGTCCTAGAACGGTATATATTGAAAACTATAATGAAGCCTTTTTATAATTATATCACATAATGATCGGTTGCCTTCAAAACACTGTACCCGGTTATTGATAACCTATTGATAACCTCACTTATTTTTATTGTGACACATACCACCGATTGATCACCAGTTACGTTTAACAATTTAAATTCAGCATTAATGTATCTTACATAAAAAATAAATATTACGATTAAAGTCAAAAGGAAAATGTATTATGACCATTGTTGAGTTTTTGCCGTTAAATTATTTATTTGTTTATGTAGTATATTTTCGGTTACCTTAATTCAATCAGTATTACTTATAATTTTTCATATTTTTTGCATATTTTAAAATAATCGTACCGCAATCGTACGCATCAACCGAATCTATAAAAATAAAGAGCTTTTTATATCTTTATTTTAGAAAAACCTTCTAAGTAGTTCCAGACATATTTAATACTAACTACTTATGCAGTTTAATGGTCATTTAACCATAAACTATAGCTGCAAAATTTGTAACAATGGTTAGAACATCTATAACAACAATAAAACATTGATCTTTGAAAAAGAAGATGATGGTAAAAATGGGAAAATAATGTGGAACAACTAAAAAAATACTAAAATTTAAAAATTGGAAGCTCAACAATAAACTTTAAAAAAAAGGAGGACGGTAAAAATGTTTTTCTCCGTTCCCGGTGTTGTTTTTTGAACTTTAGAAAATTAGGACCCAACAAACATATAATATACAAAAATTAAAAAATTGAGTAGCTACAATGACTTTATAATGTGACCAATATAGGTTTAGCAGCTATATTGTTCCAAATTTAAAGTAACGCATTATGTAGTTAAACGTTATATTTTTAAATTACATGAATTCAACCCTTCAGCTAAAAGACTTAAGTCTCGAAGTCCTGTATGGTTGCAAGACCACCTAAGTACTGCTTTTTCTGAAGTTGAAGAGTGGAAAAAATTATGATCTAGAGTTGATGATGATCCAACAATAGAAGTCCTGGGTTTTGATCAAAAAAGAAAAATTTGGTCAAAAGTAAATCGCTTAACAACAGGCCATACAAAGTGTAACTCTATGTTGTCTAAATGAGGTGTCTTGATTATCTATTTTTTAATTATTTTGTTTGTTATTTCTTTATTTTACTATTGTTTCGTCATTGTCGTGACTGGGGCGTTGACTGTTCCATTATATGTAGTTAAGCAATTCTATAATATTTACACACTTAATCAATATTGCTACATATGAATACTAAGGTGAGGGTTGGGATGTTTAGGTGTTAGTGGTTTTCCTAAAAAATTGCACACGGTTTCGTCTCCACATTATACAGGTTTACACTGATCCTCATGGGCATAATACATAAACTTTTCACAATAACTCTGAAACGGGCAAAGATATCCAACTGTGGTTTTTGGCGTTTTCTCTAGCAAATTTTAATCTATTTTTCGAGTATGACATCAAAATTATACTGTATGATTTAAATTTTCGTGGCAAAATTGAAAAAACTGTTATTACTGCGAACTGCGCCCTCTAACAATTTTATTTGAAACTGTCGAGTGCCGACGGATACGGTATTTTAAAACACTGACATTTCTCTGACAATCAAGTTTGAGTTTGCTATAATCAGATAAGTCATTTAGAAAATACAGACAATTAAATTATTAGACATTCAGGAGCTTCTCCTTGTCTTATTAAGGTCGGTACGCCAAGGAGCCTCAGACAAAGCTTATGCGGAATTATTTAGGGTTTCTAATGATGTTATTGAAGTCATAGCTCCATATAAAAATTTTCGAAGAAATCTTGAATTTTATGCCTCGCCCTGTCAATTGCGCCTCTTGCGGTGAAATTTGGAACTTTAAAATAATTTCTACGATTTTCTCATAGCCGTTTTAGTAATAAATTTTTTTTTTTCCCGATTTTCTATAACCAATAGTTTTCGAGATATGGCAGCGTACCAAGCTTAATGAAACAGCCTGCATTTAATATTGTAAATACGTTTTGTAGTAGTTTTACAAAATAATAACCAAATATGCATTAATAAATTATAATAATTACAAATTACAATTCTTTAAATATGCACAACATCAATCTTTTTACATAAGCTTGCATTTTTCAACCGTACGTCAATGTATGCTCAAGAACAACGATCTATTTAAACGTTTATGATTTTTTTAGCAGAAAGCTGTCAAGAAAATAGACGAAGGTCAAGATTTTACAGATTTCTCAATTTTTTATCTGTAATTTATTTTTCCGTCGACCTCATTATAAAATTGAGTTTTACGTACTCCCTACATAATCATAAAGTAACACTTTTTTAAATGTAATACTTTTCGTCCGCAAACACTTTTCGTCCGCAAACACTTTTCGTCCGCAAACATCTGTCAATGTCAATTATAATTTTATGTCAAATTAAATGAAGCCGAAGTAACCAGTATGAAAACCCATTTTTAAGAAAGGATGAATTTAGTGACTACATAGGATATTACAGTACTTTAGGTACATACTGAAACATTTTAGATACTGCAGAATATTGTTTGTTTACTTCCATTTATAACCTCAATTTCTCAATCCCACACAACTTTGAACAAAAACAATTTGTTGTTCAAATTACAAGTAAATGATTTTAAGTGCTTTGAAATGATATTAATAAATTGTTTATAGTTTCTACAATGTGCGAAGCATATAGAAGAGCCTGGTTGTAATCTCACAATACTCGATACATTGTTTTCAATATGTAACACTTTAACTTCTTTAAAGTTATTCATTTATAAGGTAAGACAGAATTCATACGACTTGAGATTGCTTTAGACAATTTTATTAGGTAACAGTTTGATACAGAAGCAGAGTTCCGATACAAAATTTTCACGATCATAAAATACAAAAACTTACAGTAGAAGTGAGTTAATTATGGGTACCTTTCTATTACTGTATTTGATTGATGTAAATAAGTAATAATGCTAATGGAAAACACAAGAACAGTAATTACTTGTGAAAAATCATTTGAATATTGATTCTGTCGCAGGAAAAACAAAAATAGAATCATATAAGCCATCAACATTACTGGGTTCAAGATTTATTCGTACACAAAAACAAGGTGAATTTCACAGTTTTCAATAAGCTGAAAGAAGATTATTACATTTTTTGAAACATTTTCGGAGTGAATCAAAAACTACGTTTGCATACTTTCTTACGGTCAGGCAATATTTTTATTGAATATAAAATGATTATAAGTCTGACCACGGTACAAACTCAGTCTTATAACTATTATATGTCCAATTAGTAAGAATCGACTTTAATGTGTTTAATAGGAGAAACTTCATTACATCTTTGATCATAAACAATTAAAGAAATGCATTAATTTTGAGGGTAGGCTTCCAACTATAACTACATTTTTAAATATACTTCAAAATAACACTACCTAAATGTAATTTTTATTATTTTAATAAATTATAAAAAAGTACATGTTTTACCTATTACCTATCATAATCAAGTGCTCTAATAAAAATTATGTGATTGTTGTAAACAAATGCTTTATCGGTACAATATTCGAACGCGGAAAGCTTTTATTTCCTTTAATAAATTTTGACACAAATGTTACAATACTGAACGGTGAAGTGAATATTAGGTACAGTAAAATCAGAACAAACGTAAAATTTTTTGTTTAAAATTACTAAACATTTTGTTTTCAGTAAACGGTAATCAATAGAAAATTAATTAATTTAAGGTCAACGGAAAAATTAATATGTACCTCGGAAAAAAGTGCTTTTTAATAACCTCGCCTGTTTGCTTGCCTCGGCTAACGCCTCGGCCAGCAAATTCAGTCTCGTACATAAAAGTGCACTTTTTGTCCTTGGTACATAAATAACTATTATATTTACTATGTAACAATAATGTTGTAATAATAGTCCAAAAAAATGACGAAGTATCTGAAACGTAAATATCAATTTTTGTACATTAAATTTGTCTCCTATTTATTTTAATTCGGTTCAGAAAAATGGACAAATAATATTGTGTGAAAATTTTTTAGTTGTTTTCGTTTGAAAATCAAATATCTCTGCAGCGAAAATAAGTTTAAAAATATTGAGCACTTTTCATTTTTGAAGCTACAATGACTACTTTGTAATACTTCGATGAAGCGAAATAATTTGAACGTTTTCTAATTACTAGAAATAATCAAAGACCGCAACTAATTTATTATTATAACTATCACTTCGATTTTTTTATGCTTTTTATTACATAAATTCAGAGTATATACTCTCGAAATATAAAAAAATATTATGGAAAACGTATTGTAACTAATTATTGCTGTACTAGATATTTTATCTTCGGTCAGCAAACACTTATTTTTCAATTTTCTATTATGTATGTGATTACTTCCTTTGTTTGTCAAACTTGAATTTTTACCCAATCATGTTTGGAAATTGTTTTGACTGACCATCAAAACAAAATAAATGGACTATTTAGTCGCTAAATCATCTACTCACGAAAGTAATCTTATTAAATATAACAAGATCTTGATAATTAATTACTATCTTTAGTTTTAACTAGTGTTCAAAAAAACTGGATAAGCAGGCAGTACAAAAAGTACACCAAAATAATGCGTGGTGGCATGGAACAAAAATTGACAGAACTTGAATTATAATCTAAAGTTTGTATCAGCTAACTACTTTAAAAAAAATTACCAAATATCAAAGAAAATTCCAGGATCCATCATACCCAGTTTCTTATTTGAACGCCAGTTATTAAATTTCTGGTGTATTTTACAATTTGTGTCTGTATAATCAAATATTATTACGTCAAAATTACATCTCACTCAGTTGATTTCAAATACACTTGAATTTTTAGATACAATTTTATTGTATTTATCAAGGTCTTGTTATATTACCCTCGATTATTTATGCAAAATAAATAGAATAATAAAAAATGAACACGTTTTTGTAATGCTATCAGTTTTTTGTTTCCATTTAAAAAAAAATGAAGGTTTGCTTAAAATTTGTTCAAAATCAAAGGAAACAATCAACTTTAAAAAAAAATTAAAATGGTTTTTTATATTTTCAAGACGTGATTTGAAGTTCATACTCCTTTGTTTTTGTGAACCCATCACATTTGATAATTATGTACACTCATGAAATTTAAAACTTGGACACCACAATTTCTGTAAACAAAAGTTTGCACATTGTGAAGCGGGCTTAAGGGTATCATTTACAATTCTAACAGCAGGTAGTCTTAGCCCTATTTTTATAAAATTTTGTACAAAAACCTTATTTATAATTCCGAAGATCTTATTAGATTTTGGGCATAATCGATACAGCGAAAAAGGTTGTTAACCTACACAGATTTTCGAATTTTTAAAATATAGAGAAAAATATTCATTTTACACATTTTTGTTTCAAATAAAAGTTTTTTGATCCGATAAGTAATTACTGAGATATAACAATCACGTGACATTAATTATTGTAACAATATCTTCACTAATATCAATTTTACAAAAAAAAATTGAGGAAGCTGTTGGTTGAACCATTTTTTTTCAAAAACTCAATATTATTTTTGATCATAAATAATATACGGGGTGGTTGGAAATTATTAGACACCAGAAACAGGATAAGCAATGGATGAAACTTGGAGACGAAAGGTCCTGCGGAAAATTATTGCTTTCAACGACTTACAGGCAGGCTGAAAACACAAACACTTGCGCGTCTTTTATTCACTATCTCAGACTTACGCCTCGCTCATTAACAAACATAACACCTAAACAATCTTGACCCAGAAGTAACTATTAAACTAGATATTTAAAGCTGAGTAACTATAACATATACTATAACATATTAGTGATATGCAAAAATGTTTTCAGGGGACCTCAACAAAAAAGTGAATTTTTAGTACTCGACAGTGGTCGAAAAGTGTTTTCTTTTTTTATCATTTGATTTAGGGTGGCGCCATCTATCCACCAATGTCATATTTTTCTCTCACAATTTACCATAGTTACTTTCATTGATAATAAATTTTTTTTGATAATAATTTTATTATTTATAAAATCACCAAAAAAATTTTGTGTGTACCACTACCAAAAGGTGTTATTTCGTCATCATTTGATTTTGATCTCAAACTCAACCAAAAAAGATATACTTTTTGATACACAAATAACTATCATTTTACGGATATTGCACGGTTATGCAAGGTTCTGCATTAGTGCGTCGTTCTTTCCTAGCGGCTAGCCCTATGGAGATAGGTAAAGAAAGTTTAAACTACACATACTTGGTTTAAAGAAATCTATTATTTTTTATGATACAAGGTGTTCCATTTTTATAGGATGGCAAAAAACATGGTTTTTTATAATAAAACACCATGTATCTTTTACAGTGTTCTGGTGTAACTTTTCACCCTCTACATTGTGTTTTAATTATTTCTTAATTGCTTGTCAGTGTTGTCAACTTAGAACTGTTTTTCTGAAAAAAAATTCATAAACAAGCTTTACTTTAAAAAATCATAGCGACTTTGTTTTCGAATTTTAATAAACAAATTTTAATAGCGACGTTAAACCAGATGAAGAGCAACATTTGAATAGTTAAAAATTTAAATTTTGTGTTACAGGGTGTTCGCAAAAAACATGCCAATTTTTCAAAATTCAAAGTGAAAAAAGTAATTTTTTTCAAATGAAATAAAGCCTGTTTTATTTCGCTATAAGATAGCATTTTTTTCCTCTCTAATTTTTACTAAAGGTATCCTATAGCTAAGCCGCATGTTTTGGAGATATTTAATAGTTAAAAAAAACAATTTTAATTATATTTTTATACACCTAAGAGAGCAATAGCGATGATTTAGTGTCACTTTGGGGTTAGGATAACTTAAGGTTTTTTTTATTAATTACTTATTTACCCAACAAAATAATTGAATACATTAAAAAAACTGTAAAAAGAAACAAAATTGAAGAAATGACTACAACAAGTGTTTAAATGTCTTTCATTTTCATTGAAGTACCAATTGATTCTGCTGCTGAAAAGACCTTTCCATCTCTTTAACATTTGAAGTGAGATGCTTGCAAATGAGTCCACAATTCTTTGCTGCATATTTATTGGTGTTGTTGGTGGATAGTTATACACCATTTCTTTTATATATCCCTATAAAAAAGTCTAGTTTTGTGAGATGAAGTAATCTAGTCGGTTAACTGGTGAGTATATTCCTGCCAATCTAATGATTCGAAAGATTTCATCGAGATATGTTCTTGCAAAGAATGTTAAGAGGCGGTATTTTTTTGGACGACTACATATGGCATTCTCTAGTATGCAATTTATTTTCTACCAACAGCCTTCTTCGGTGTAAAAATATAATACAATAGGTGTCGCAAAACTGATTGTAATTAAAATTGTTTTTTTTTTCTTAACAATTAAATATCTCAAAAACTATGTAGTTTAGGCATAGGACACCTTCAGTAAAAATCAATGAGAAGAAAAATGCTTTCTTATAGCAAAATAAAACAAATGTCATTTTATTTGAAAAAAATGAGTTATGACCTTCTGAGTTTTAAGAAATTTGCATTATTAAAATATTACCCTTCATCGGGACTAACGTCGGTGCTAAAATTACTTTATTAAATTTTTAATACAAAGTCGCTATGATTATTTAAAGTGAAGCCTGTTTACGGATAATTTTTCAGAAAAACAATTATAAGTTGGCAATACTGGCAATAAATCAAAAAATAATTAAATGGCTATGTAGAGGTTGAGAAACTACCTCAGAAAACCTTGAAAGATACAGAGTGTTTCAATAAAAAAAACATGTTTTTGGCATCCCGTAAAATGGGACACCTTGTATGGTTAAAAATAATTTTACAAAGCAGATCTTTTAAATAAATTATGTTTAGTATAAACTTTTTTAATTATCTCCAATGGGCTAGCCGCTAGAAAAGAACGACGTACTAATGCACGACCCTGTATATTAGATTACAAATTTTTAAATTTCTCAAAAACTGCTTCATATTTTAAAATTAGTTACAATGTTACAGGGTGTTCCATAACGCCGTGCCAGACCAAAGTTGCATTTTTTTAAATAAAACACGTTATATTTTAATCTAAATTTGAAATCCGCTTCACTTCCTCATTACAAAAATATATATTTGTAATATATTATACAGAGTATTTAAAAAGTTATAACCACTTTTTCATGAAAACCGTAACAATTTATATAATTTCAAAGAGCTACAAGAACAATGATCTGTTGAACCCGTAGCTTTTTAATAACTGCCAAATTTTATTAAAATGATCGAATTTATAAATATTCGTTAAATTGATTACAGGGTGAGTCAAAACATCAATTCATTATTTTCCTAGTTTTTTTTAATGGAACAACCTGTATTTTATATCACTATCGAAAAGTACTATTGTTTTACTTATATTTTTGTTAAGCATTCTCTATGCCCAAAAATATTAGTTTTTGGGATATTTTCATTTTTATATGCACAGTATTAATAATGTGTCCAAATGTTTGTCAATTATGAGTTGGTCATGATTTATTTGTCAAGAAATGACAGTTTAGCCGTTTTACGTCGCACAGTGGGTGTGCATGTTTCTGAGGTAGTCGAAATATATGGAGCGAAGGTAGCCAAAAGATGTTCCATTCCAACAAAAAAAAATTGCGATCGGACGCATACTTTCGTAGATATGATTTTTTGAAAATCGGTGATGCTTTTTTGCTTCTCTTCGGGAGGAAATGGGTTAAAATCAGGTGAATGAGACGTTGATCGAATGCAAATGTATGCACGCAACGGTTTGTATTGTGATCGACTTGACATATCGATCGACTTGACATATCGATCGACTTGGCACTTGACATATCGATGCACATTTGAGTTTTCTTCTTGATCGTCAACAACGTGCGGCAAACGAAAGCCGAGTGAAAGTGAAAAAATATATTATCATCAAAGTAATTGATCAACAAGTGGTTGCAAACTGTTCAACAAGTGAGTACCTATCTATTTCGTTATCAGTGCTTTCAATTATCAGTGGAAATATGTCTGTTCAAAAACAATTTATTATGCTCGCTTTTTTTTTATCGCTATTATCTTTGTACGGATAAGAGATAGCGGCTCAGAATGTTCAGATGAGTGATAGAACTTATTGAGCTCTACAACCTCACCGAACATTCGGAGTCGCCATCTTGGAAAATGACGCCGGAAATGACAAAAAACTGAATTCATTGTTTCTTTTGACGCTTTTATCTCCGTACTGATAAGAAATAGCGACTCAGGAAGTTCAGATGAATAGTAAAACTCATATAGCTAATGACAAGAGTTATAAGCAGAGAAACCAAAAATTGATCTTCAATTTGTATCAAAATGTTCTTCAGAAGCAATATTTTTCTATGTTGAGGTAGGATCACACAATATAAAAATAATACTTCTTTTAGTTTTACTGTTTTTAATTTTAACTTAAAGACCATTCGTACACATATATTTTGAAGGTAACAAGTTAAAAATTTTATTATATCGAACTTGGTCGAACAGAGCCAATACATAATTTTCAAATATTTACTAAATTATTTCTTACAATAAACTAACATTCTATTATGTTTTATGTGAAGTTTTTTTGCGCTCTTAATCAATTTTAATAGAATTAATTCATTCAATAGACCTTAGATTATTTTATTCCTGACCGGGATATTAAACTTTGCATTGCGAAGCTTTTCGGAAAATATTGCTGTTGTGACAAGTTCTATCAAAAAAAAAAATTAAACAAAATATGTAGAGAACAAAATTGTGCACAATTTTGTGTACTTGCATTTTTCGTCAGGGACGAATACTTTCCGCTCTACGATGCGTGAAAGTTGGGGGTTGATTTGCAATTTTTAACAAAATGTTTTGTGAGTCTACAGATTTCCGATTTGATACATTTTGATAGCACTTACCACACCAGGGCTATTTTCCGAAAACCGTCGCGACGGAGAGTTTTCACCCTCCGCCCCTCGAGCGGCAAGCTACCGAGATCGCAAACTCAGGTGTATTATCAGGGGATCTATGTCTATTATCTTACCAAATTTCAATTCCTTCCGACCTTTTGCGAATAGAAACCTCCCATTGCCTGGACTATTATGCTAATTACAAAAAAAATAATACAACAAAAACTAAAATAAATGGTGCGATGATCAACACTGACTTTCTAGCATCTACACTCATTACACATTCTTAATTAACGTACTACTCGAGTTTACTATTGTATACAAAGGCGCATTTGTACAATGTTGAACACTTGAATTCTGTCACTCCTGAAGAGTCACAAAAGACGAAACATTTGTTTGATATTATACAATCTCTAGCAAATTTACAGAAAGCAATTATTTACAAAATAACATATTACTCATGAACAGAATTAATAAAATTCTGCTAATGAAATTTTTAAAGCTAAAACGTATGATAAATGAATCCAATTTTTTCACCCTGAACCTACAACCCGTTTTTGTTTAGATTGCATTTAACATGGAGGTATTTTGAAGAACCCTAAAGTATCCTCAATAGTTTTTTAACTATTTTTTTAAAAAAGGAAATTATACACTATAATATAATTTTTAACAAATTTGTTTTAATTGACAGTTATCGTCCTTTCATAACAATAACTTTCTAAATTATTTGCTAGTGTGCGCATCTGAGCGTGCTTTAAGTTGATGAAGTAGTTTATAAATACGCTTGTGGTTACAGAAATATATTTTCAACCCTACTCTAAGTTTACAGAGTTACGAGGAAAAATAATTTCTACAGTTTGTTATTTGTAAAGTTGTTGTGTAGTTAGAGTTATGTAATTAATATTTATTACACGGAAGTACATATATCTTATGTACGCATACCTACATCGGACTCAAAAATTTTGCTACATTATTTTCAAAGCATTCTCGTAAAGGTTACGGACTTTTTCATTAATATCTTTTTATATTTTCCAATGCATTTTGATCTGTTAAACTAAAAAAAATGATGTTTGATTGTGTTTCACAAGTTTAAATTTTTTGTTATTTCATATCTCTAGTTAGAGACATCCGGTTTGGTACAAGATATCAAATTAAAGCTACTTGAATCTCCAACAATCGTTGCTAGTTTTCTTTTTCAATTGGTTTTAAGTTCAGTTAAAGTGTTATGTGTCAGAATATATACTGACTTCCAAAAAAATTGCAACACCTAGAAGTTGTTGAACGATTGTAATGAAATTTTCAGGAAACGTCTATTTTCATTAAACAAAGTGATTTTTATACAAGTCGGTATATGAGGAACGTCGATTTTTTGAGAATATCAAGTTATATCGGCTATATTATTGTTTGTTTATAACGAATGTTCATATAAAAAACCAGGCTGGGCCAGTTGTGGAATTGTATTGATTTCATTATTTTTACATTGTACATGAAAAGTACAATAAAATAACTCTTGGTGGCGTGGACGTCTGAAACGTCATATAAATATAACATAAAAATTCATCAACATTTAAAGGACGCCAAACGGATATGACGTGGTGAGGAACTTTCACTCTCCGTTTACAAGCCCAGCCTGTAGGGAGGGTGCTTTCTAGGATCTACGTTTTCCAAGTACTTCAATAAACCTGAAAAATTAACAAAACGCGCACAAACACAACCAATTACGTATTAAAAACGCTTACAATGAAAAAGTAACATAATTTATGGCATTAGGACACATTAACATGATAAAATTAAAAATTAATAATCTACGATCAGTAATAAGGATTGTCACAAGAATCTACAATTAATTCTTATTGATCACACGATTCCTATTTACAAAACTGTTAATTAACTTAGAACAAACAACAAATATTGTTTATGTCTTCACATCCGTTACGTTAATTTTATTCGGTCAATAAAAACAAAATTGACCTTGTAGGACACATCATAAAGTCAAAGCTCGGAATTGTCTTGAATAATTAAATTTTTGCGCACTTATGCAAAAAATAATTACTTCAGTATGTCAACAAAGTTATTTGAATTTAAAGCTTTTTTGTTTAATTTCAACAAAGTTCTCAAGTGTTGTTAATAAATTAAATCGATACCTTGTTAATACCTACGATAAACGGTTGCTGCAGCAGGTGTTCGAAAGGAGACCAATCGGAAGATACAAAAGCGGACTTGTTGAGCACGGACTTAACAGGCGAAAGTCCTATCAATTTGTTCTAACAAAAGCATAAAAAACATAAAACCAAATTTGTACCAATAGAAGCGGACAAAATCTTTACAAAACCGCTTTTAATAGCAAAGTTCTGAGTATAACCAGACGATAATCTTAGTTATCAGGAAGGTACATAGTATTTTGAATGAAGATTGATAGATAACCTCACATCCGAACTAGAGTAACATACCAACTTAAATACACTTCAGTAAGAATACATTGAAAATTTTCCTACAAAACAACGTGCTAAAGTAAAGTCAACATTGGAAAGCACCAAGCTGCGCAACAAACGGACGTCGGAGTGTAAAGTTCAACTCAAAAATATATCCTTATAATAAAGTAAAGTTTAGGTTACTTCGTGCTTGCTGTCAGAGAACAGGCAGTGAGTAGTTTAAAAAAATTCTTTTATAGAATAACTAATAAACAAGTTTGGTACGTCGCAAAAACAAAGACGTTATAAACAAAAAAACAGCTAGAAACTTATGTTTTTAGGTCACGCAGTAGTAATATCTGTGTCATTTTCCAATCATTACTGCATCTTTATTTAGTTAAAAAATGCGTTTCTGCGCGGTTGTCATAAGGTTTTCATTGCACTCTATATTTGCTTGCGCTTTGAGAACTTGCCAAGGAATGAATCATACGGTAAGGTAGTTATCTTTTCTAAGAAATGCACGCAACGTACACATAATCTTAGGTCTAAAGAAAACATTTGTGAATGAACTGCAATCATATGTACTAATTTTATTCCAAAAAAGGTAAAAATCTTGCGTCTTAAACAAAGTGTAATTAATAAAAATTAACGGAATCAATCAATAAGTATGTCTCCTAGATATTCCCAAGCAAATTACAAAGCCAGCAAAAGCGAAAATTTTTTAAGCGAAAGCGAGCACGTTAAATCAAAGTAAAACTTATTTTGACAATGAAGGTCACAAATTAACCCTGCAAGAGCAATATTTCTAAACGAACGCCAACATATTTAATCAAGTAAATCGTTAATTATTGACGAAGGTCACAGAAACTGTTTTCAGTTTATATTCTGCTTTGCAAAAGTTTCAAAACTTTCAGGTTAATTAAATCAAATTCACATAAATTTAAGCAAAAAATATTTGAACTTTAGCTTTTAAAGAAACATATACGCGTTCCAGTAAATTGATATTTCTTGAAGATTACGACCTTTTTGTTATGCATTTTAGTGCATCATTGATGAGTAATAAATATTAGTGACTACTAGTTTTGATAATAATTGAAAATCGAAACATTTACATTCAAGTTTTGCCGTAACCGATACGTTTTAGAATAACGTAAAAAAAGTTGTAATTTACAACAGCTTATGGTTTGTGATTGATTTTGTTGTATTCTTAATATTGTGATTGAAAATATTAATTATTAAGGATCATGTTGTTAGTTTTAACAACAACATTGTTTATGTCAAACAAAATAGATTATATAAAAAACTTTTAATAAACTTTGAAAATTATGAAATGATAAATTTTATAATCAATTTGCATGTTCTTATTACAATTTTTCCCCACTTGGTGTAATTGAATTTATTAGTTTTGTTTTTTCTTAGTGGTGCTTTCTTAAATTATCACATTTTCTTTTTGTTACGATGATGTAGTATCATATGTTATAGTATAACTTTATACATCTTGGCTGAAACATTAAATCAAAATTGTAGAACTAGTGCCATGGAAATAACATTCATACCACAGAATAATAAATATATTCAATTCGTTTATACAGAAATTTCACTGAGCGATAATTTTATACTTTTATAGACCGACAGATTATAAGCTTTTTTAAACTAAGATAAAAATTTATTAGCAGTCTAAAACCGTCTGTCAATAAACTGTCCACAATTTTTTGTTGTATGAACAACAGGAGATTTGCAAACGTCACATCACATAGTACCGCCAACAAATATGCTTTTCAAGTATGCTCTGAATCATACTTTGTATATGCAAGTCGATAAAATTAACATTGTTTTACGGGGTGTGTCTTGTTGCTAGCATGTTAGACTAATAATGAGAACGAAATAACCGATTCAGCTGAAAACTTGTGACTATACAAATGGGCATGGTCTACATACTCAAAATATTTTCATGACGGTGTCACTTTTGGTTATACCGGAAGTGAATATCAACTTTGTTATTTTAAATACAATGTCCCAATTTTTAATTTATTTTCGGTTTTCGCATAAAGTTTTACGTCTTCTACTACTAGGTTTGGCGTTCCTATCTCTTACTATTATTAAGAAAAATCACAATTTCAGGCGTTAGCAACGAAAATTTGAATCTACTGTAAAATTAATTTTACATGAAACATAAAAAGGCAATAAATGGAACTTGTACAACGGTTAGACATGGTATTGGATTATGTTTTCAGTATTAGATATTTTTGAAATTTATTTGTAGGGGAGGTCCGGGAGTAACGGTAGTTAAGTAAAGAAAAATTGTCAAAGAGTCATTTTTTTAAAGCTGCAACTAGGTTTTTTTATATTTTTATTCGTTACCACAGCAACGAACAATAACTTATTAGAAGTGTCAGCGTAAAGTTTGACGTCAAAAAAGTAAACCAGAGTCACGCAATAAATTAAATGAAAAAAGATGTTGACCAAAAGCGTGCAAGGGTAAAAGCATCGCGTTCGATCTGTGCTTGATTTGAAAACGATGTAGACTTCTTAAACCGAAACAAAGCAACAATCGATGGAATGGCGACACTCTGGTTCTCCAAGACCTAAGAAGTTTGGTGTCCAAAAATCTGCTGGAAAAGTTCTTGCTTCAGTTTTTTGGGATTGCGATGGAGTAATCATGATTGATTTTTTGGATAAGGGTAGAACAATAACTGGAGATTACTATTCGACATTACTGACCACTTTACGGGAAAATATTAAAGAGAAAAGACGCGGAAAGCTATCCAAAGGTGTTTTGTTTTTGCAGGACAACGCCCCTGCACCCAAATCTCATGTTGCGATGCAAAAAATTCGTGATTTAGGATTTGAATTACTAGAACACCCCCCTTATTCACCCGATTTGGCTCCGTCCGACTATCACCTCTTTCCTCAAGTGAAAAAAAATTTAGAAGGTCGTACATTTTCTTCCAACAAGGAGGTAATAGAAGCTGTGGAGGCAGAGCAAGAAGAAACATTTTTCTTGTCTAGAGACGTTGCAGGTTTTCTGTAATAAATGTATCCAATTAAGAGGAGAATATGTTCAGTAATAAAATATTTTGACATTGAAATTTTGTTTGGTTCTATAGTAGGCTAAAAATTTTTCAATATATCCTCGTACAACTTAGATTGCTGTGTGTGCTTTTTTTTGACATATATAATTTAGTTTACCATCAAGTTTCTTGAGTATTAAAGCCATTATTTGAAAGTGGTAAAAGTTTTCAGTACAGTTATTTGCTCAGAATAACAGCTTGTGTTTGGAGTTTAAAAGTTTATTCATAATTTTTATTTACAGCTTGAATTATATTTACATTATACTTTCAATTGTCCTGATTTTATTCCCAATGGAACAATAGTTACAAATTAGGCATCTAATTTGAGATATACATCTTCTGGTTTAAAAGAATCACCGGCTCTTATTAAAACCTCAATGTTAATGGTAAATAGGATGGTTGCAACTATATTGACGCCTCGTGCTATCGTAGCCTATTTTAAGAAACAAACTATTATTAAAGGGCATATACTCTTTGCTATTATTATTTTAATTATCTTACAATATGTCACCTAAAAGTGCAAATACATTCCCATTTATCATTTTTATGAATTTACTCTTTTTTTTGTTACACCGACTAAAATAAAATTCTAGAAACTGTGAAAACTGAAAATTTTATAATCGATGATATTCTAAATAAACTTAATAAACAATAAAAGCTTTAAAGCAATTTTTTAGAACGCAAAACATTTGGTATTTGATGTGAGCTTAGTCATTTTGAAACAAATTAAACCGAACAGTAACGCCTTCAATTTACGGTTATAAATTCAGTGTAGGCTTAGTTTAAAGACATCGAGCGTGTAAAGCAATTAATTTAAATCCGTTTGAATATCTACACGAAAACAGATAAACATTGTAAATGTAGTTATTAACTTTTAAATATTTGTTTTTATTTGAATTTAAATTTACTAACATCTAGTTATTCGCAAAAACAATTTTATAATGCAACGTATTTCAATATTTTTTGTCGTACTATAATTAAAAATATGTAGTTATTTATGTATCAAGGCACTAAAGTTTGATTTTTCATAACAAATGTGTTTTAGTTGCAGAGGCGATAGCCGAGGCAAATAAAACACATGAAAAAAAACTTTAGTGCCGAGGTACAATTTGAACCAAATCTGACAATTTTATAACGTTCTTTAAGTAGCAAATGCAATCAGCTGTTTTATTTTTTACGTCGTATAATCAATTACTATACTACCGATTTTTTAGTACTTTAGTGACGATTTCGGAAAAAAAGTAATTAATTTAAAACAAATTAGTTTTTTTTAAATTTGGACATATAAACTGACATTTTTCGTAACTAGTGCGAATTTTTGCCACTTGTCAGATTGTTTTGACATTTGTTTAGAAATGGTAACCATCGGTCACACTCAATTAGAATTTGTATTCGAAATATATTCAACTATTTTTTTCAATTAGAAAAATTATTGTCTGTTAAACGTAAAGAAACCTAATTTTTTGTAACTCATGTGATATCACGGGCCTCGCTACGCTGGTCCCGTAATTGTAACATTCGTTATAAAAAAATGAGTGGTAACATAAATAGATATTTTGTATCATGTTTCATAGGTTAACGGAGACTTAAAAACAATGTTGCATTAAGATTCTTGAAGTGACGTACAAACTCACCTCTTTAATAAATAAGAACATAAAGTAAAAATGCTTTTTTTTGTTGAATATTGATATTTTTACAACTTCATTCATAATGTAGATAATAGGCCTCCAACTTTAGACATCTCGGGTTTTCGAGTTGAGGTTATGAAACTTTTTGAATGTTAATTTTGTAATGATTGATTAAAAACAAAACGATCTTTTGGTAACCCAAACGTATTTAATACAAATCATAACTAAGTAATCTTGATCGTCAAAAAATTGTTAATTAAATAATAAGATAATTGGATCTCGATCAAATACCATGAATGATTATTTAATTAACAAATCATAACTATTAAAAATCGATCCTTGTATGTTGAGAGTTGCATCCGTAGGGTGGAACAAAAATGAACAAAAAAACAAAAAAGTTGAATAGCGTTGTGTCATAGTTGAAAAAATATGCTTCTTACTATCAAAGCCAAGTACACGAAAAACAAACCTGGTGACTTTATATCTTGAGGTTCCTCAAATGGATGCCATATTTGATAATATATGAACTTTGACCCTCTTAACTAATTTTTATTACTTTTTTTAATTTTTGTAAGATGGTCATGACATACATATTAATGTGCTGCTTAAGGTTGTAGAAAATAACCTACCAAATCTAAAATTGAAATGTTAATATTTTAAGGTCCCTCAAATGCCCTTAAATATAGCAAAATGGAAGAAAAAGACGGAATTTAGTTAAATTATAATTTTATTCACCTTAAGTTCGGAATAATGAAAAACATAAAAATAACTCTAAAACTTGTAGGTAAGTAAACTAATTAACATTACTCATTTCTAGTCATACTTTTTTTCAAAGCATGGCAACACTTGTCTTGACTGAACCCTGTTTTTAATAAACCCATCCCGATTACTCTGACCACAAACCGCAGCTGATGCTTCAGTTACCAGGCGGACGTAACGTTCTACTGTTTGAGTATTACAAGGTAATAATGGAAGATCAGAAGGACTTAGATTAGATATTAAATCGACGTTAATATCCAAATTAATTGTCATTGGTGGTTCAGTAGTACTTACTTCGTGCCAAGAAATCATCTCCGAATAATGCTTGGCATCAAAACGTATTGCAGGGATATTAAACTCCTGTATTGTTTGTCTACCTTTACTCCTCGCCTTTAGAATACGTCGTATAGCAAGTTCCTTGTATAACGGATCTTCATCCGTAAGCATTGACAACAATATGTTCTCCGGATGAGCGAAAAATCCATTACGTTGGATAACGGTATAAATAATTTTTTGAATCTTTTCAGGTAATAGTAATAGTAACTTTATTTCCAATGGACAAAACATTTGTATAGGAAACGTCATATAAAAACGTACTTTGATGTATAAAAACAAATAACTAAACATTAACTAACATTGTTAAAAAAGTCATTGGCGGAGTAAAGACACTTAGATATAAAAAATTCTTTCAACAATCTCTTAAAATTTACTAAATGTTTATATGTTTTAATGTTTACTGGAAGTTGATTAAAAGCAATTAATCCTAGACTGTTTGGAGATTTATAAGTTTTGACGCATTTATTAAATGGAACGTGAAAGTTTTCTCTGCTGCGGGTGTCATGTTTATGTACATCCTTATTCAGAATAAAATTATTTCTGGTTTTGAAAACGTGTAGACACAGTTCGTATAGGTACATAGTTGGCAAAGTAAGTAAATTGAACTTGATAAAAATTGGTGGACCCACCCCAAAAACAAATTCCATACCGCATTCTTGACTCTACAAGAGCATAATATATATGGATTATATGTTGCTGTGTTAGAACACTACTTAGATTTTTTATTAAATATGAAATCGTTCTTAATTTAGCAGCAAGATATTCACAATGGTGTTTCCAACTAAGAGTGTCATCAATGAATAATCCTAAAAATTTGACAGAATGTGATATAGGGACAGTTTCATTATCTACTTGCATTTCTATATCCGGGCAGTTATTATTCTGTCTATTGTGGAATCGCAAAGAAGTAGTTTTACCGGTATTTAAAAAGATATCATGTGAACAGAACCATCTATGTAGTGTGTAATGAGTGAATTTTTACTTTTTTTTTGCAATTCAATATTGTCTTGACTAGTTATAATTAAAGACGTATCGTCGGCATATGTTATGACATCTGCTGGTAAATTTAATAAATCAATATTATTGATGTAGAGAATGAACAGAACTGGTCCCAGAATTGAACCCTGGGGTACGCCTATCAAAGTTTTTGAGACCTCTGAGCAAGTCTCTCCACTGTAATTGTTATAATTATTAATAGTTACATATTGCAGTCTCTCAATTAAATATGACTTTATCCAATCAAAAGCCTGACCAGTAACCCCATAGTTATATAGTTTGGATAGTAATTTATCTTTATTAACACAGTCGAATGCCCTGCTGAGATCGTAGAAGATTCCAACGGGGCATTCCCCGTTATTTATCGCTTTTACAACTGAGTCGTAAAATGTGTGAATTGCAGAACTAGTAGATTTACCACAACGAAATCCATGCTGGCTGTTTGACAATATACTATTGTTAGTTAGGAATAATTCTAGCCTTTTTAGAAAACAAAACAAATCGTTTTTTTTTAAACACCGGCACAATTTTACCTATCTTTAATTTTTCCGGAAAATATCCATTACAAAAGGATAAGTTAACCAGATAAGTTAATTGAGGGACAATAAAATAAAAAAAATGCCATCAGGACCAGACGATTTCTTATTTTTTAATTTTTTATACACTACTTCAAATAACTCACATTCCGTGAAAGGACATAAACTAAGAGGTTCTCTTAATGGTAAGGTATTTGGTTTATTATTAACTACATTTAAATTAGCACTAGGTATTTTGTTTAATATTTTCGTAGCGGCGTTATTAAAAAAATTATTGAACGCATTTGCTACATCATTTGGTTCATCTGTTAAAGCACCATTTAACCGAACGGCAATCTCAGTTTTATGGTTTGAATCAGTTTTTGTTAATTCTGAAACAACGTTCCACGCAGTCTTATTAATATTTTCAGAAACAACAATTTTTGATTAATAATGCAAACGTTTTACATTATTTATTAGTGTTCTATGTTTTCGCTTAGCTTGTCTGTAAGTAGGAATTAAATTTGGATACGCACGACTCAATACGTATAAGTCTTTTAATTTTGAACTTGATAACTTTACTTCATTGTTAATCCAGAATTTAGTTTTTCTGGGATAGTGTTTTTGTAAAGAAAAATTTACATTAAAATGTTGTAAAAATGTATCGTGAAAATAATTAAATGCGACATTTGGATCGCAGTGGTTATATAATTTCTTCCAATTTTCGTTTACTAAACCTGATTCAAAATTTTTAATGTTTCTTTTATTATAATAACGCCTACGGTAGACAATCGTTTGATTATTTACCTGCGTGGAGGCACTTCCATGAAAAGAAAATAGTAAGGTCCGATGATCAGAGATGACATTATCTATGATACCACAGGATCCTGGCGGATTGATATTGGTGTAAATATGGTCGATAGTGGTTGCAGAAGTCTCCGTAACTCTTGTTGGCCCGTCTACAACGTTTTTCAAATTAAAATGAGATAATGAAGCGATTAGTTTTTTATATTCATTATTGTCTTTTGTACAATCAACATTGACGTCGTCACAGAGAACTAAATTTACATTTGGATGATAAAGTAGATTAAGTACATCAGTAATTTTATCTATAAAATATTGCAAACATCCACAAGGAGTCCTGTAACATGTTAAAATTATGTATTTACAAATATTATTATCTAAGAAGTTAGTGTAAGATAAGGCACAAATTTCAAAATGTTTATCGGTACAATATTTCTGTATGTCGATACATTTGAATCTCGCCTTAGTAGATAATAGTTTATTATTTACCCAAATGCCTACACCGCCACTTTTACATGTAGATCTAATATAATTACAGTATAGAGTAAAACCCTTAATGCAAATACTTTTATACAATCAGAATTGGCTCCGATTTCTGTCAAACATAAAAACTTTAGTTCACTGTTAAGATGAGAATCAATCAACAAATCGTCTACCTTATTACTATTTAGGTATTAGCTGACTTATATCAATATGATTATTCGAAGAGTTTTCCATATCTGTTGGAGCATATATCAATTGCGTTTTCGCTGCTATTGCTGCAGTAGAGAGATTTTCATTTTCATTGTTGTGCATGATGAAGCTTGGGACGAAAAAACTTTGATACCAAAGCTCCAATTGGCCAATTTTGGGGTTTGACTGTTTCATCGTAATTGCAATCGTAAACGGTGACCTTGAAGGAGCTGTAGCTGTTGGGGAATCTGGATGTCAATTTTTCACATTCTGCTTCTGGGACTGTAGCTTTTAGTGAATTTATAATGTCATCATCGGTAGTCGAGAGATCCATCCGCGATACAAATATCGAAGACTTTCGTTTTATTGCTTTTAATTTTGAATTTATATCTTCACCAAAAATTAGTATCGTAGCTTTTCTCGGTTTATGTATCGAAACGTCTTTTTTATCGGCAGAACTTATTTCATTAAATTTACTTTGTGCTATCGCCTTGTTAATTGCGGTAGATACTTCTAATGGTTTAATTTGATTTTTCGAAATTTCTTCAAAAATCACGGGAGTTGTTACGTTAGGTTCGACATCTTTGCCAGCTACGTTTTTAATTTGATCGTTTTGCGTTCTTACCAAAGTGCGTGACCTTTCCGTCGTAATCGCCGAATACGAAAGTTGCTTTGGTTCTATTTTACCTTGACTTGTATAAGGCACTTTAATTAATTTATTCAACAACATAACTTGTTCATGCAATGATGGAATTGTTAAATGCTGTTGTTTTATTACGTTATCTTTCTCATAACATAACAGCTCACGAAGGCAATGATTTTCGTTGTCTAAATTAATCATCTCTGAGTGCGCATTGCAATTCGAGTTGTCGGTAGTATGCTACATGATTGGATTAAGTGGAATAAGTGTCTTGATCTATCACAACATGATGGCTGAAGTTTCACCCTAAACCAGAATGGGGCATAGACTTTGGATATGTAAGTTGCCAACAGGCAAAGATTTTCATCTGGTTCTTTAGTTGCTACGTAAAGCCTCATAATTCGGTTAGCTGTTGTAAGCCATCTAGCATGTGACAGTTTCCCTGAATTTCTTGAGGCCAAAAAAGCAGATACATTTCCAGTTTTAACCGATTGCACCATGTCTAACAAATACTGCTGATCTGTACTTAAATGAGATCCGTTGCCATCCAGCTGTGGTAGATCTGATTTTATTCTTTTAAAATTTTCTACTGAAAGATTTTCGCAGGATTTTATTTTTTTAGCCCCATTGGACCTCTGTGTCTGCGGGGACCTGAAGTTTCTTTAATTAGATGTTGCAGGAGAAGCTCATTAAAGTGAAATAAGCAGATAAGCCATTGCAGGGGACGATTGAGTTCTTTCTCTAATAAACGAATTACCCCGATTTTTGCTCTTGTATTTACTGCCGTTTCGTCTTATTCAACAGCAATTAAGCCGTTTAAATTAAAATTTTGTTGAAAAAAAACGTAGAATTGATGCTTTTATATTTGCTGCTAAATCACTTTCTGGTACGACGGGTTCTGTCACAGAAAAAGTATAAATAAAATTACCTGAGACATCATCTGGACCTCGATCTGAGTTTTTATCAGGAAGATCGTCTTCCTCTTTTTTGCTAAGGGCAGATGCTATCGATTTCAATCTTGAATTTGAGGTGGTTGTTTCACCTAAACAATAAAATCACTATAATTTTTATAAATAAATATTAAGTAAACTTACGTAGAGATCTAACAATACTGTTATCAGATTCAACTTCCTCCTCTTCACTGTCTTCACCACTAGTACTAAATTCTAAAATTTTCTCTGGCACATCTGAGTAACTGCAACTAGTTTTTAGGTCTTTTTTTTTAAAGGAATAATTTTTTCTGTTCATAGTCTTTGCAATTTTCGTGGTGACTTTTATGTCTACTGTTCCAATAGCCATTACTCTCGTAGTCCTTTGGTCAGCAAGAAAGGCTTGTTTTCTTTGGGGTACTTTTTTGATTTTTCACACTTACATGTTTGAAACTCACACTTGCAAGCGGCTATATCAAATAACTTAGAGGCCTCTTTTTTAAATAAGTCTAATTTTAGTTCAATAGTTTAAGTATCCTGCCTGCTTTTTAAATTTCTTTGACTAAGTTTGTAGCGTTGATGAAACTTTTTGATTTTGTTCCATATTCGGTTTTTACTCACTACAGAAATTGAAGCTTTGAGCCAAAATTCTTCAATTTTTGGCACAGTTTGTTTTAGAATCTCACAAACAGAAGGATCCCTTTCGGCATACATTTTCTTTAAGTCATGTTGCACAAACAAATAATGACACATAACATCGTTAAACGTTGACAAAACTCTACCACTTAATAACTTTGGATATCCAAAAACAATACACTTGTCTCTACTTCTAGTTGTTATTATTATTTTCACACCTTACGACGATGTTAATATTTGTGAGGTTCACACACATGCGCGTTGCGCGGTAGCTCCGCTATCAGTGGCGGGTTATTTTAGGGATTAATAAGTAATTTTTGCAAAATTAGATTAGTTTTTTTAGGAACCTGAAGTCCTGGTAGTAAAGAAAAGTTTTTTTAATATGCTATTTTAAGTTACGAAATGTATATATTTTCCGCTATGACAGTTTAAAAAAAGGTTTTTTTTAATAATATATTTATTATGGCAATTTTATCAAAAATCGCTAAAATTCAGAAATTTTAAGAGCCTTGAGGAACCCCTAAGTATTAAAATCGGTCAGCCAACTTTTGCCACTTTTTTTTGTTTACTCATACGCATATTTTAAAAACTACGTCACACTACTTAGAAAAAAAAAAGTTTTTTCGTCCCACCTTGAAAATCGTATTCGTATAACTGTATTTAAAAATTTAATTTAAAATGAAGTCGACAACACATAACTTTTGACCTGCTTTTTGGGTGGAAAGTAAACAGCTGTTTACTTCCAACCCATGAGACTACGTTTACATTTAGGAACAGCAGTTTTCCCAACCTTCAAAAAGTTAGGAACTAACAAATTACAATAGTGGTTGTGAATAAATAGATTTGAAAGTAGTCCGGTTGCTAAGAATTGCTAGTCAAACCATTTGTGTTTCTTCTCAATTTTCTTTGAATTTAGTTCCGCAACATATTCATTGGGTTGTATAATATTCAAGTTCATGAAATTAGCTTTCAATTGATCAGTTATTCTCATACTTTTACCCAAAAATAAGCACATAGTTTTTCACTTCCTGTGACCCGCGAAATCAATCCCATATAAGCGTATACAAAACATGCAATTTCAATTTATTTAAATTTTTGCCCCGTAAGTTTACCTAAACTTTACTGCTTTCAAAAAGGCATGTATGTAACTGTCAATTGAAATCATAAAGGAAGGCTTTCCACCGTAACATTTCTTTCAACCGGACTACTTTAATAAATTCCATAAATCACCTAGATATGTAGTTACTCCCACAACCACAAGATGGCACTACAATTTGTATCATCATTATCATCATTATCATCTTCACGTGTAAGACCTGTGTAGTCCGTTACGTCACTCAAATCTGATCTCGCCATCTCCTCCTGGGGCGACCTACAGATCTTCTTCCTCTGGGCTTATATCAAAAAGTTTTCTTTGGTAGTCGGGTGTGATCCATTTTATGCAGGTGCTCTCTCTATGCCGATCTATATTCTTTTATATTCTCATTTAGACTGTATATGTTTAGCTCATTTCTAATATCAGTATTTCTTTTTTTGTCAGTTCTTTGATAACCTGCCACTTCTCGTAGGAATCTCATTTCGGCAATCTGTAATCTTCGCTCATTTTCCTTTGTAACTGTCCAAATTTCACTGCTATATGTAATGCTCGGTATAGAAATAGTTCTGTAGAATTTTATTGCTGTGTTCTGGTTGGCTCTGTTTTTGAAAGTTCTCTTTATTGTACCGTTTGTGTAATTAAAGTTTTCTATTTTGCTATTGATATCAGTTTCTTCAAAAATAGATATTGAGCATCCGAGAAAATTAAAAGATATTATTGGCTGATCATGCAGTACCATCTTTGATTGTACTTGCTCTTGTCCTCTGAACGCCATTACTTTTGTTTTGTTTGTAGATATGAAGATGCTGTAGTTTTCCATGTCTTGGCTTAGCTTGTAGAGCGAGTACTGCAGGGAGTTCTCGCTGTCGGCCACTATAGCTTGATCGTCTGCATACAGCATTGTTAATACAAAAGCATCGTTGTTTAATCTTGCTGTGTAGTAGGGTATCTGGTCTTTTCATTTACGTATAGCGTCGTCAATGTATATGTTGAATAGTTTCGGTGACATGTTACATCTTTGTCTTACTCGTGTGTTTCTTCTTTTTTTGCTATACATATTTGGGTTCCTTGATACATTTCTTTTATTACTTCTGTAACGTGTTGTCTTTTTTTCCAATATATTCCACATTTTGGAACGTACTATTTTATCGAAAGCTTTTATAAAATCTATATAGGTGGTATGAGTCTCACGAATAAATTCTAGATGTTTCACTATTATTTGCTTTAAGCAGAAGACATCCGTACACAATCTTCTTTTTCTGAAGTCAGTCTGTTCTTTCAATATCATTTTTTTAGTGATGGTTCTAAGTCTTTTATTTATGGTCCTTGAATATATCTTATACAATGTATTTAGCAGACTAATTCCTCTATAGTTTTCGCACACAGTTCTGTTTCCTTTCTTGAAGATTGTTACTATTTTTGCTATTTTCCACTCTTTTGGTGTCCTGGTTTGTTTCCAATATGAGTTTATAAATGTCAGGTATTTTGTTTTGAAGTTTTTAGAGCTATTTTTAGCAATTCGCTATTAACTTCGTCAGTTTCCGTTACTTTACGGTTTTTGACTTCGTTTAGTACTTCATTGAGTTTTATAAGATCTATGTTGTCTACAACAATTTGTATTTTATTTTTAATATGGGAGTTTCATATCTAAAGATGTGTGATTTGTGTTGACAGCTACCTATTCCAATTTGTTAATCTTCATGGATTTTATTCCATGACTACTTATTTCAATTTACTTGTTAAAACATCATCAGCATCTATGCGTTTATAATTTTAATGTGGTTTTGTGCCACTGAAATGAGTTGCAAACCTACACAACCATAAAATTAAACCAAAAATTTCCTGGAACTAAGAAACTAACAATTTTTTCAAATTAAAGTGTGAAAAATATAATCCTTTGACAATAACTCTGAAACGGGCGAGGATATCAAACTGCGGTTTTAGCGTTTTCTCTAGAAAATTTAATCTACTTTCATGTATGACATCAAAATTATTCTGTATGATTTCAATTTTTATGACAAATTTAAAAAAAATGTTGGTGTCTGTGTTTGCGATATCCTGTAAGTTATAATAGATTTGACACATATTAACATGCCAGTTATACTTAATATGAGTTCTGTATTGTTGCATATAAAAGAGTACCTCTTCTGTGGAACTATAAATTTCAGAGCGGACAATATATGGCAATCATCCATATTACCTTAAATGGACAACCAATACTACAGAGAGATCTATATGACTTTAAAGACTTTAACTTTAAAAACTTTTTGAAATGATCTTTATGTGAAGAACTCCCAGTGGAGTAAATTTCGTTAACCTTATATCATAATATTTTTAGACGGCCACACCCTCCAACATCATCTTGTGATAATTGTTATGGGGTTTTCATTATATGTAGCACATTTAAATTGAGAACGCACTAGTGTGTTGCAACGGATTATAAATGTCTTATTTTCCACAGGTTTATACTGTTTTTCTGGGTCACTATATGTTACACTTACATCACAGCACAATAAAGAAAAATAATAATGTACTATACGAGTAAATAAACGTGTATTTCGAATAATAAAACCTAATATGATCAGGGGAAATAAATTTGGAGTCCAATTGTTTCAAAAATCACGTGTTTTATCTCTGGTATCTCCCCGAAAAATATTCAAATTTAATTTTTATACTTTCTTTTACATTTTCAATTGAGTCCAATTGCCAAAGTCAATGTTGGAGACAATTGGTATAGAATGCGTTATTCTACTTATCCTATTTACGTACTTGAAATTGGAAAATTATTTTTTTTTTGCGAATGTTCGTGCTTCTTTTGGCAAAAAATAAAAAAAACTTTGAAGTAGCACCTTTATGAATTGGAGTGAATTCTAATTAAAAATATTATTTTGAAACTAGTTTTTTTTTGCATCTCTCAAGACAAATGCTCAAAATACACTTTGTACGTTGATTTCGACAACACAGTTGGTATTGTGAATTTAAAATTGTTAATTTGGCAAAAAGATGTATTCCTTGTACACTCATGAAATTTAAAACTTGGACACCACAATTTCTGTAAATAAAAGTTTGCACATTGTGAAGCGGGCTTAAGGGTATCATTTACAATTCTAACAGCAGGTAGTCTCAGCAGGGGTTATCTTATAGAAGGACTGTAGAATGAATCATTACACTAAGCACGTTTTAGAAAATAGGTAATTTACGTTGCTTACTTAATTTTTTCTTTAAAGAATATATTTGAAGGTATCGCTAATTAAACACCATAGCTCGATTAATTATCGAATCAAAATTTTGTTTAGGAAATGTTTACAAAATAAAATTAGAAATAATTTTGATTTAAAAACGTCTACAAGCAATAACTTTTAAATTAAATCAAAAACTAAACATGGTTATTTGGGTTGACTGATTATTACTTATTTTTAAATAAATCTAACCTACTAATTATTGTAAGTTATTAAAAAAATCATTAAACTCTCTATTCATAATATTTAGTCCTTACAAAATGTATATTTTATGACGTTTCATTTTTTTGTAGTTAATATAAAAGTGAAAATAAAAACTAAGGCAATTCTTATTGTCAACGTATATATTTAGTTTTTTGACAAGAATTTATTACATAATTATAATTAAGATACCAAGTTATAGTTTAAAATTAAATGAAAACTTTTTTTTTGAATAAAGGTATTACTATATAAATAAATATAAGAAATCAATAATGGGTGTGACCTCCATTATTATTGATACATTCTTGGAGGCGTCTGCTCATTGACGCTATCAAGGTATCAATATAATTAATATTAATCGTTTCCCATGCGGTATCAATGGCTGCAATTAGTGCATTACGGTTTACTGGTATAAAATTTGGCCCTTGTTGTCTTCGGATAACAGCAAGTATTCGAGCCCAAACATTTTCGATAATGTTAAAATCTGGGCTTTTGCTGGCCAGGGTAACAGCTCCAAGTTATTTTCTCGTATCCAATTGCGCACAACCCGCGAAGTATGAATAGGGGCGTTGTCCTTTAACAACAAAAATACATTATGAAAATGTTAATTCAACAGATCCCGAACTATTTTTGGAGAAAGTATAGTGAAATAAGAATACTTACTTGTTGGAAAATATAATCTTCGTCTGGATAAAACACTTCGACTGAAGGTTTCATAATAGTTTCCAAAATATCTAAATACGCAGCAGAATCAAGACGTCCATCGATAGCCCAACAAACTCCTGGACCCCGCGCGCTAACCCAACCCTACACATTCACAGAAAAATAACCACTTCGTTTTTTAGGACATATGTGATTATTTTCGTAACGAGTTCCTTCCATTCTAAAAACTTTTAGTGGTCCATCGTTGCGGCTATTGAACGTTTTTTCGTCGCTAAAAATCACTCGATTCCAAAATTCCAAAGTTGTTCAATATTGCCTTCTCGAGCCCTTCTAGGTGAGTAGAATGAAACAACAAACTCAATATGTGGTCACGCCGACTTTCGCCAAGAAGAGCAAACTTTATACAAAAATATAATTTTAGGAATAGCCCTGAAAATTCAAAGGTTCGTTACATATCGCTTGCCAATTCCAGACGACGTCTCATATTTTCGTCACTGAGAACTTCTTTCGCAGCAGCATTATACTTCTTTATTCCCATCTCCTTTAATCTTTTTTGTGCAGTTATACGGCATCCGGGAAAATGTGTATCTGCTATAGCCCTGAGTTACATACTCCAGTTGTTACGTAATGAAACAACTCGAGATCTTGAGCACGTGTAGATACTTTAGGTCCACCACTTCCGATGGCTCTTTCCAAAGTGTGTTCAATATTCCATTTTATATCTAACATTCGTGAAATTTCACGCACGCTACATCCCACCGCTAATTCCGAAACAATCCGCGCTTTCAAATCAGCACCGAGATGAGGTGGCATTTTCACAACACTTGAAATTTTAAACTAAAATGGAATTTACATTTCTTACTTTATTTATTGGTTCACACTATCCCTTCTCAAACAGTAAGTAATTGTTTATTTATTACATACTTCTAATGACCAATGTAACAACCCTTAGAGCAATATGACTCAAAGGAAGTAAATTAAACAAGCAAGGATATTCTATTGTTATTGAAACTTATTCATAAAGTAAAAGCCATTTCCTTATAATGCTAATGGACAGGATTTTCTTTTAAGTATTAAGATTACAATAGAGGACTTATAAACTTTCGAAAATATCTAATTATAAATATTTACACTGCAATTGCGCTTTTTCCTTAATAATTTCTTAGCAATAACATACACGTTCTTGGTTTTAAGTTGTCATAAATTTGATATGATATAAATTTGTGTTTCTAATATTACATCACAAACTAATCTTTATTCGCCAAAAAATTGTTGCTTAAGTTGTAAAGCTTCGTACACACCTGAACAACAAACCGAGCAACAAACATAACAACGAACCGAAAGTCAAACAGAACGACAAACGATCTTTATGATTTCCACAATCCGAACAACAAACGGAACGTTTGTGCTGTTCCCATAATTATTTTCAGTAGTTTTCAGTTCATATATATTTATTATTGAGAAGAGAAAATTGCGGAAAACAAGAAGATAGTGCCAACCAAATTTTACGCACAAAGAAGAGTAAAAAATTATAATTTACTTCGCTTTTTTTTATTTTGGAAATTTCCCGCCTAAATGATGCTAATAGGGACATCATTTTTTCTTGCATTCTTAAACACTGATTAATTTAAAACATTTTTCTTCTGTCAACTCCATAATATTACCTAAAACACAACAAACCCACAAAAGGGAGGACAAAAAATAAATAATTTAATTCTCCCGCATAAGTTTGTTCGCCGTTTTGTTTAGATTCGTCCAAACCTGCAAACGCATTCGCGCGCATTTTCTTTGATGTCGGAGAAAAAACCGACAAGTTGCGGGAACGCCGCAAACCGTTCGTGGAACAATCAGGACTTGCGAATCTGTTCTAAAATTCGTACGTAGCACCGTCCAAATTAATGTTCCGATTGCCGTTCGGTTCGTTGTTCTGTTTGTTCCTCGGTTTGTTGTTCAGGTGTGTACGAAGCTTTACAATAAGCATATTAATATGAACTATATCTTATGAAAGGAGAGTTATGTAACTATAATTAACGACTTAACGTTACGTTAGTAGATTCCATTTACTATTTACACATATTTTCTTGGAACATTCGATAATTAACTATCGGGATATGATGACCCTATACTTCGCAGGTTGTGCGCAACTGGATACAAGCAAATAACTTGGAGCTGTTACCCTGGCCAGCAAAAAGCCCAGATTTTAACATTATCGAAAATGTTTGGGCTCGAATACTTGCTGTTATCCGAAGACAACAAGGGCCAAATTTTATACCAGTAAACCGTAATGCACTAATTGCAGCCATTGATACCGCATGGGAAACGATTAATATTAATTATATTGATACCTTGATAGCGTCAATGAGCAGCGTCAATGAGCAGACGCCTCCAAGAATGTATCAATAATAATGGAGGTCACACCCATTATTGATTTCTTATATTTATTTATATAGTAATACCTTTATTTAAAAAAACGTTTTCATTTAATTTTAAACTATAACTTGGTATCTTAATTATAATTATGTAATAAATTCTTGTCAAAAACTAAATATATACGTTGACAATAAGAATTGCCTTAGTTTTTATTTTCACTTTTTATATTAACTACAGAAAAAAATGAAACGTCATAAAATATACATTTTGTAAGGACTAAATATTATGAATAGAGAGTTTAATGATTTTTTTAATAACTTACAATAATTAGTAGGTTAGATTTATTTAAAAATAAGTAATAATCAGTCAACCCAAATAACCATGTTTAGTTTTTGATTTAATTTAAAAGTTATTGCTTGTAGACGTTTTTAAATCAAAATTATTTCTAATTTTATTTTGTAAACATTTCCTAAACAAAATTTTGATTCGATAATTAATCGAGCTATGGTGTTTAATTAGCGATACCTTCAAATATATTCTTTAAAGAAAAAAATTAAGTAAGCAACGTAAATTACCTATTTTCTAAAACGTGCTTAGTGTAATGATTCATTCTACAGTCCTTCTATAAGATAACCCCTGCTGAGACTACCTGCTGTTAGAATTGTAAATGATACCCTTAAGCCCGCTTCACAATGTACAAACTTTTGTTTACAGAAATTGTGGTGTCCAAGTTTTAAATTTCATGAGTGTACCTTTTTATTCTCTATACGTCTGAAATCCACAAGACATATTCAAATATTGCTAAGTGTTTACTTTTTTGAAATAAAGTGACAAAAACTTTCTGAAGAAGGCGTTGAGGTTTAATGTTTAATGAGTTCGCTATTAGTCAGTTTTTTTTTTAAACTGAAAAATTGTTGTCATTTAAACTTATCTTGATGAGAAGTGTCAAAATAGTAACGAGTGTTCAAATAAAAACTAGACTGGGCAGGCCGTAGAATTGAATTGATTCAATTGTTTACATAGTGTAAACAAAGTATAGAAATTTAATGTGTGATTTAAATGTATTCAAAATCCGAGATCACTTTTGAAACATTGTTCGTTTACTGAGTGCTCCTGTTCCTTTGTAAACGCAACCATCAGTCAAACATACTTTTTGGAATTTTAAGGTTATGCTACGGTTATTGTTGTCTATGACAATTACCATTCAATTTACAAACTACAAATTCGAGAACTTTTTTAATTGATTTTTTGTAATTAACTGTTTCTGAAATAACCTCACCATCTGAATAATGAAACGATGAGAGAAGTTTAGGCAAAACTGATACTTTTTTTAAGTTTTTGTTGAGTAAAATTTTGATTATGTAAAGGTAATTTTTGTAGAACGACCTTTCAGTGTAAATCAACATAGAGCAACCACCGCGCGCTCGTCAATTGAGTCAATTGCCCTCAAAGAACGCTATAGTCAAAATGCTATTAGATACCTTTAATTCTAATCTAAACTTAGTATCTTTGTTAAAAAAATTACCAAATTTAAAAAAAAATCCAAGAGTCTACCCAGCCCAGTTTTTTATTTGAACACCCGTTATATTGAAAAACAAGTGTCATAAAATTTTTTTCGCCCAAAGACAAATATCTGAGTTCCACAAAAAGATGTTACACAACGTTTTCTATTCTGTTTTCTTTCTGTTTCGCGCTGATATTATATTAATTAGGTTAGAAGGATGTTCTCTTTCCGTATCATCTACAATATGGAAACTATAAAATGAAAGGAAATTGTTATTAAGCTTTGACTAGTCGCTGTGTAATTCGATGCATGGAGTAAAAACAGTTTCTTTGTATCTATTCGGATAAAAACGAAAAATCATTTTTTGGCCCCCTGAACGGTAAAGCACATTTTTCAGTTGTTCATACTTAACTTGAAACTTGATTTTTACACACAATGCGGTAAAGTACGGCTACTATGCGGGAAAATGGTGGCTTATTTATCTGCTATTTGGGAGCGTTTTAAAAATGAACTAAGTATAAAATCCGATAAATTGATTTTAAAAAATTTACTTTACACCATACTTAACACGAGAATGTATAGAACAAGGGCGCATTTAATTTTTTTATTGATGATGATGTTTATGGCGCCATCTATACGTAAGTGAAACAAATGAACTGACACATATTAGGTGGTGTATGTCAAAATGATTAAACAACCAAGCCTACTTAAAATCAGTAGAAATAATTTTGTTCTTTTTTTACTTTTGATGATGATCGTCGGTCAAAAAATATTATAGCTCTTCGGGCTCGTTCCTCAATCAAAGCTGTCTCGCCTTAAAATCCTACTTTCCACACTCTAATGTTAATAAGTATTTTAATAACAAATATATTCTTAAATTTGTATTATAACGTAACGATTTTAGATCACAATGCTATAATTTTTTTATTTGAAAGGATGAGGATGCAGCAGAAAACAATTGTAAAAATATTTTAGGACCCACAATTTTTAAGAAATTATATTTACTGTATTAATCTCTAGGGAATTAATTTTTTAGTAAACATTTAAAAAATTGTATAGAATAACATTTCCGGATCCACAGAACCCTTTTTACTATGTTAAATAGTAATCCCCTTACATCTATTTAAATACGTAATACGTAGTAGGTTTCAAGTCGTTTAGCGCGTGTATCAAAGTAGCTTTTCTTGTTACAGTATCCTTCGAAAGCTTTAGCATTTAAACTTATTTCACTGGAATTGAATTTTAATGTGCATGTAATTTAAAAATACAAAATGCAGCTGCATTTTCAATTCGTATAAACTTTTTGTTACAATTAGTTTGTTTTCTGTTACAGGTAAAGAATCATCATGTACGGTTTTAATTCTCGAAAATCTATCCGAATACATAAAGTACGCTTACGGAGAAGACAAATGGGAAGAAGTTAGAAAAGCGGCATCTGTTGATCAACCCAGTTTCAGTACGAATCAAGTATATTCAGAAAATTTAGTACCCAAGTTAGCAAAGAAAGCCTTTGAGGTAACTAACACTAGCAATTTAGATAGTTAAACAATTTTATAGATTTAATGAGGTTGTTAAATTTCGTATGTACATAAAACACTGCGTTATAAATTATGACTACCTTGAGATTAATTAAATTTATGAAAGTTTTGTTGAATATATAAAGTAGATACAAAAATTCGAATAAGTTCATAATTATATTTATCATCTATGTATCTATAAACTTTTTTGAGTGAAGTGTACTTTTCCATTAATAAATTAAGGTGCACTTACGAATTTTGTAGTTTACTGAGACATTAAATATTAACATACTTGAACTTTTAAACTTTTCAATTTTATTTCTATAAATCTGTGCTTTGTTTGTTTTTTAATTTATAACACAAAATTTGAACTGCAATAATGTGCTAATTTATTAAAGAGACAAATTATACAGGGTGTCTCAACTAAAATATTTTCATTCTTCTGACACTTCCGGTTGTACAGAAAATCGACATTAACTTTGTTATTTTAAATGGAACACACTATATATTATTGCATTTTCGGATTTTACTTTAAAATTTAGAAACACTCTGCAGCTAAGAGTTTTGACATATTAATTTTTTTAGTAAAATTTTCACAGATGCAAAAGTTCACGGAAATATCTGTAACTTTTTTCGGGAACTTTATATCAGGTTAATTTTTGATTTGTATAAAGAGAATGGACTATATCTAACAAAGTGAGTCCATAGATTGAAAAATGTGCAACTAAATGTTTCATACTTGCTGTTAAATTTTGACATCTTTAAAGAGCAATCACTTTTTTAAGTCAAACTGAAAAAATGCCGAAAAACTGATATTTTTGAAAAGTCGTTATTTTTTTCTAAAAATTTGCACATAGACGTGTAATCTAATTCTGAACAACTTGTCTCTTAGGCATTTTTCAATATCTCGTCATCTAACTTCACTTTTTACATATTTAAGGGATATTTTTTTAATTTTCCGCCATGACAGTGGTCACATGACATTTGTCATTCGATATGTTAAATTTATTTGCCAAAAAAAAAATATCTCAATTACAAAAATTTTTCCCATTTGTTGCAAACTCTTTACCGGTCATGTATAGTAACCAAATTGAGAAAAACAGAAAACAAACAAAAATTAAAAACCATTGAATTCAATAGTGACGCCATGGGTTCCAGTGACGACGATCATTACATAAATAATATTGACAGCAGTAAAAAAATATTAGTTGATTTGTTTATTCATAACAAACGTCAGCTTGTCGAGTTAGGTACTGGATCGCCTGTATCAATATTATCGAAAAGAGATTTATATAAATTAAATTAGAAAGGAATAAAAATTAACCTTGTGACATCAAATTTAAAGCCTATAATGGTACAGCAATTAAACCACTGAGAGTAGCTCAAGTAGACGTTTCTTGTAAAGGTAAAACTATACTGAGGGAATTGTACATTATATAACAGACAATTTTTCACCTATTATGGGACATGAATGGATAAATAATTTAAATATTTTGAATTAGGATATTATTCCAGTATGAAGTCAGTAAAAATGTTGACAATATTTTACATGCATACGAATCGGTCTTTAATGAAACGGCAGGAATTATTCACTTCGGTTACGTCAAGAAGCACAATTTATTTTCTTAAAACCTCGACCAGTTCCATTCGCACTGTTACCAACAAGATATAATTGGGAATATTAAATATTGTCCATGGGGAACTACCCCATTCTGAAGATACAATAATTATTCATAAAATTGAAAAGTGGAAGATATTACTGCATTCTAGATATTCTAGAGCTTATTTATACTGGGTGAGCCAATTGAGCCACATAAATAATTAAAAAATAAAAAACTCAGACCCGTCAATTTTGTTTCTGACAGCAACATCTTTTCAGCCTGTCGGCATTCCAATATTACCTCTGGTTTTAACGGAAATGACATCACATCAAACTTTTTAAATGGCAACCCACAGTTTATTGTACAAAATTCGATAGACGACAAAAAATGCTTTTGAAAAAACCCCACATGTTGCTAGTTTCCTTTGGCCGTTCGGCTAGAACAACCGTACAAAAACCCTTAGCGGGCCCTCCTATGATTTCGCGGATTTGTCATTTAAAAAAAACAAAAGATATTGCAGTAACAATTTAATAATGCAATTGAAAAAATTTAAAAGATATCCCCATCAGAAATAAAATTGACGGGTCTGAGTTTTTTTTTAATTATTGATGGAGCCGCAATTGGCTCTGTTTCATCGGCGTTGGCCTACCCTGTATAAAATTGGATGAAAAAAGTGCTCAGATAGCAGTTATAAGCACCCATCGTGGTCCGTATAAGGCAAAAAGATTATTTTTTGGGCTGAAAACAACACCAAATTTATTCCACAGAATTTTATATCCTATATTAAGTAGTCTGGACGGACACTTAGCACTTTGATGTCATTGTCCTACAAGTACGTTCACTAGCAGAATGCGAGTAAAATTTAATTAAATGTCTGGATCAATTAAAATAATTAAAAATCCAATTAAATTTACAAAAATGTATTTTTTTCTAAAACGAATTAAATATCTTATATACAATATGTCCCCCTAAGTTGGAATCATATGAAAAACTTTTTATTATTAATTTTAGGAAAAAAAAGTTATTCTTTATAAAAAGTTCTGCATGTTCTAAAATCTAAAATACAGTCATCAAATATCAAATTTTTTCAGTCTTATACGACGTTTGTCAAAAAATATGTTATTTATTGAACATTTTTGGAAAATAAAAGTTCAACACCCTGTAGAAATAAAATGACTCACAGCATCATGAAAGTATATTATAATATTTTAGTCAAATTATCAAGCTGCACAACATACCAAAAAAGGTTATAATGTGTTTCGTAATCACAAGAGATAAATGTTCATTCAAAATAGAAATATTATTAAAAAATAAAATAACCTTAATTTTTAATGTAAATGGATGTAATTGCATATTTGAACGTAGTTTTTATTTCTGACCAACTTTTTTTGATAACATTTTCCGATATTGTTAAATTTAAAGGTACTTTATTTTTAAGTAAAATTCATATTTTTTGACAAATCTCTTATACGACTAAAAAAATTTGATATTTGATGATTGTATTTTAGATTTTAGAACATGCAGAACTTTTTATGAAGAATAACTTTTTTTCCTAAAATTAATAATAAAAAAGTTTTTCATATGATTCCAACTTAGGAGGACATATTGTATATTATTTTAGAAGGACTAAAAAGGATTCAAAACAAGTATTTGCTATTATGGCTACTCCTGTCCCTAAAAACGTTGACGAGATACTTTAATTTATTGACGTAGCGTTATTTTATGGTAATTTTATACCACGAGCATCGGAGCTGATTCACCCTATTATTAACTTATTAAAGAAAGATGTAAAATTTAAGTGGACGAAAGACTGTAATCGAGCGTTTCGAAAAATTAAAGAAGGATTATAGTGTAGGCAATTTAGATGAAATAACGACGAATAGAAGAAAAAAATTACAAAGTTTTGAAATGTTGGTATAAACTCCCAGTAGGAACTCGAATACAGATCTTCATCCCCTTTTGTCCAAAAACGACCCCCAAACGTCACCTCACGACGATTTTTTGGGTTTTGCACGTAAACCGTATTTCTAACCAGAACAGGTTATAGGACTTTTTAGATTCTCCATTAAATTTTCCACAAAAATTGTTGTATATTTCTTTCCGTATCTCTCACCCAACGCTCATAAATGACCTTTGAAAATAAGCATTTAAGCGCGAACGCAAAAATGAGCTTTGCGCCGCCTTTTCCGTCGATTATCTTGAAAAGTATTAGCGTGAGTAAAAAAATGTATAGAAGGAAAACTGTAGAGTAGTTCTGTCTATATAAAGCTGCGTCCTCACTGAGTCGACACTGTCGATGGACAGTGTCGACTCGGTGTGTACGTGGCAAACGACCATGACAATCGACAAAATAAGTCGATCGACGTGTCGATTTGTTTTCCATCGCCTGTCGGTAAACATCAAAGAGCGGTCGATCGACATTAGTGTGTTGACGTGTTTTCGACGTTTGACATTCGACAAACTGTTTTAACCATCTTGTTGACATCGTAGTATTCGTGTTTTGTGGTATTCGTTAGAAGAAATGGAATGGGAGCAAGATAAAGTCATAGCCTTTATTGAGGCATATAAACTGAAAAAGAATCTATGGGATTTCAAAATGAAAAACTGTAAGAACAGAAACTTGAGGCACGATGCCCTGATGGAAATTGCTAATCAATTTAACATGGAGAAGCAAGCTGTAGAACAAAAAATTAAAAATCTTCAGAGTCAATTTTCAAGAGAATTGAAAAAAATAAAGGATAGCAAGAAATCTGGCACTGGTACCGAGGATGTGTATACAAGTTAATGGTTTGCTTTTGAAAGTTTGAAATTCTTACTGGACAAAAAATAAGCCCAGGGAGATGTTGGATTCAGAGCTACAGGTATGTAGATTTTGAGAACTAAAAACTTTATTTTTATTTTTAAATTTATGTTGTCAAACAATACATTTTAACATATTTCGTATTGCCACGGAACTTCTCCTTCGGGTGTCATAAAATAGTCTTTTAAGGTGTTTCTCACTTGCTGGGCATGCAGTGCACTTCGTCTGGGTATTCTGGGTAAATCTGCTAAGCCAGGGTGATTATCATTTCTCCAAGCTCCTGGAATAACGTCTCTTGAATCAGAGCAAACAGAATCGAATGTTCCAGGAGGGTTGTAAATGCTTTTAGATGCACTTTTCTAAGAAAATTGTGCAAGTAACATCCTGCTAACGTCACTTTGCAAGCGGTTTGGGGTTCCAATAGCAATGGTTTACGAAATATTCTAAATACGTTAGATATTAAGCCAAACACATTTTCTGATATTCTTCGAGCCCTGCTGAGGCGATAATTAAATACTCTTTCGCTAGAACCTTTAGTGTGATTTCTTGCATATGGTTTCATTATATTTTTGACAAAGGAAATGCATCGTCTCCAACAAAAACATATGGGCTTTTAGTTCACTATTTGGGAGTTGATTTTCTTCAGGTAAATGCATTGTATTGTCCTCTAGAAGCTTATTAAATGTGGTACTACTAAACACGCCACCATCTGAAATGCGCCCTTGGCATCCCACATTAACGTAAATGAAGTTGTAATTTGCGTCAACTACGGCAAACAATACAATACTAAAAATCCCTTGTAATTGAAAAATTCACTGCCACTGTTTATTGGAGCCTGCAACGATATGTGTTTTCTGTCCATAGCTCCGACGCAGTTCGGAAAATTCAACGATTGTGATAGTCTTCGGCAACGGCTTTCCATTCTGCTTCGTTTTTAGGCATCTGAAATAAAAAAAGTAATTTTAATATTTTTAATTTTATTTTTCAATCTTTAAACTGAAAACAGTTACAACAGTAGTAAAATAAAAATATTTATATTACAGATTTCATCGGTAATGGATGCCGTGGACGATGCCAACGATGTGGATACCACTGATGACCTTGAGAACACGCAACATTGCATTTTAAATGATTAAAACAACAGCTCACAAGACTCTACGATGAGTAACTCACAGGCCAATAATGTTGAAAAGCAAAAGGACAATGTTACTCCAAAAAAACAGTTCAAGTCTCCAACTCTTGCTCATGTACCATCAAGGAAAAGAAGATTCGATGACTCAATGGTCAATGAAGCATACGAAGCAATGAAGCAAACATTAGCTGCAAAAAAACCAAAGGATGTGTTCACCATATGTGGCGAAGAAGTGGCTGTGACATTAAAAACTTGCCTACTACTTATGCTCAAGCTATAGTGCAACACAAAATAAGTACACTTTTGTTTGAAGCAAAATTGGGAAATTATAATTATCCCGTAGCACAACAACCACAGCAGCAGGCTCCTCAGGCTCAGCATCAGCACTATTATCCTCGGTCTCAGCAACAGCACTATTATCCTCTGTCTCAGCAATATTTTTGCCTCCAGCTAATTCCGGTGGCTTACTAACGATTTTCCCGCCGCAACAGTCGCCGGAATCATATTCCTCATGCTCTTCTGGTAATCCCCCAACTCCTGCACTGTCAACTTCTACAATGACTACTGATGAAGATGAAGCTGTGGATAATTTCCTCACCCAGCTGCAAACTCCACGACATCATACGTCACAATAAACATAGATATGCGCGGTACTATTTTCATTTAGGATTTACTTTAAATATTTAGTTTTAGCTTATTTGTACTACTGTTATTTGTTCTTATTTGCTCATTGTGGTCGTTAAAATTTGATTAAAAAGTAGCTATACTAGGTATTTCTTTTTATATGTATCTCGTAAATAATAATAAATATTAAGTACTTACCTTTATATATTCTTGTAATACATCAATAAGGGCTTTGCACACCTGCAGAACAATTTTGGAAATCACCTGTTTTGAAATTTTGAAAAGATACATTAGTGAATAGTACGAATCTCCAGTTGATAAAAATCGCAACGTTACAGCAAGACGCTCCGTTATGGGAATAGCAGGTCTAAAATTGGTATCTTCTTTACAAATTTTTGGCCAGATTTTTTGTAATAAATATTCAAATTCACTTTCCGACATTCGAAAAAAATTTCTAAATCCACCATTACACCTGTATTCAAGGCTCAATATGTTGACATCATCTTTCCTTAAATCCTCTATCAAATCGCTAGCATTGTATCTAACTCTACTTCGCAGGCTTGGTCGAACCCAAAATCTTCTTTTACGGGGAAGTTTTCTCTTTTTGGCGATAATGATATATGCGGCACAAGCAACTAATGCGTCATCTTCGTCTGACATGTTGATTTCGACTGATCGACAAACATTTCTGTCGATCTGGTGTGGACAGATGCAGTTTTGTCGATTTGCTAATCAACAACGTCGATCGACAGAGTCAATCGACAGTGTCGACTCAGTGAGGACGCAGCTTAAGATTCGTATTAGATACAATATTTTTGAGAACGTATTAGTGGTAATATGATAATTTTTATACCTGTGCATTCTGCACTTTGAGCACGTTTCCACACCACCCTTGAGGTAGGTTTTTAAATGGTTATCCTTAGAGGCCTATTTTACTAATGATATATTTAATAAATTGCCTCTGAAAAATGGTCCTCTTTGATAGAATTTACACAACTCTGCCCATGACAATTAGAACTCATTGTACAGCAGCGCAGGCCAACCATTACACAGCTACATCGCTTTTCACAGCCCTTTATACAGCCGCAAAATATGAGCTACATAATTGAGGCTGGAGCTGGCGTTTGAGTCGTGGGCGCTGGCATTAGAATGTTGTTAGTTTTTCTCCAACCCCATTTAGTTGCTCCCAAATTTCTTCTTTTCCACAAATGAATTTGATAAAAAAACTCGATATGAATGTTGTGTTACTGCAGCAGATGTAGGTGGATGTCTGAACAAAATGACTGCGTTATTCGACTGACCAACTAGCTTATAAAATGAATCGATAATGATTTAAAGATGTTTCCTTTTGGTGTGCAAGCGTAAATTTTTTTCCCAGCACTTGCAATGCCTTCTTTTTCTGATGAAGGATTATTGAATATGGCGACCACTTCTTGTATATCCTTTTGTATGTTTATTAAGTTTACGGTCTGTGATTTTACTTTGCCAAAAAAAAGGCAGAAGTGGTGTCGCAGCCACTAAACGCATGAGTAAATAATGGTACTTTATATTATAAGTGAGAGAAATGCATCATTATAAACGAGTGAGAGTTTTGAACAATAATTCTTACGAGCTCTAGAATGGCATTTCTCTCGCGTGTGATTTACGACGTTTTATCTTACACCAGCAGTTTTTCCAAGTCGTAACGGATTGAAGTTACTTTTGCGAATAAGCTAAATTTTCAAGTAATTTGTAATTTTATCATGGTTGCGCAGATTTCGTTGTCAAGGTTATTTACATAAACACAGAAATATTTGCCTTTTGAAAAATTTTAGTCACAAGTGAATAATAGCCTATTTTAGTCATTAAAATGAATGACTAAAATGCATCAAAAACTGATGGTGTAAGATAAAAGGTTATCTTTGCAATCTTTTAAAACTGTCGAGTTTTGTAAGTCTTGGGAACTGTACACCGTTTCCTTAATATTTCCATGGGTGTCTTTAAAAAACAAATGTCTTTCTGTGGCGGACAAAGAGCGATAAGGAGTGTAAGCAGAATCGATATCCTGCCCTATATTTCTCAAGTATATTTACATAGGGTTTAACAATAGAGAATGCACAAGTACAAAAATTATCTTATGACCACTAATACTTTCTCTGAAATATTTTTTCTATTTTGGGTCGCTTACAGAGCTATAAAAGCACCCAAATGAGTTCTTTATAGAAATTTGAGTTCTTTTATAGAAATAGAACAATTTTATTCCGAACGGTGGTAACACTGATAACGTCCAAGCTGTCATTACGTTCGGTGTGCATTAATTTAAATCGTAATTAATGCTCAGTAGATTTAATTATCTACTTATTTTTATTTTCACCCATTTTTTTAAATTAAACATATGATAAATGTACTAATTAAACTTAAACTAGCATTTAAACTAAAGTTTAATGAAAATATTGCCACCTTAGCAATTACACTTAAAATCCCTAAATTTAAAACTCATGAAATTTTATTTTAAAATCAATCTGAAAAGCCCAAAATAGAAAAAATAATATTAAGAATTCGTTTCAGAAGGCATTTTAGCGACTCGTACTTACTGTACATACTTACTTTCTGTAACAAATATTTGCCATCTGGCGCTTCTTTTATAAATTTATTAACTTCTTCAGCAGTTAAAGTTCTCGATTTTTTCGGTTTGTATCCTTTTCGAGATTCTTTTCAGAAAGGCTTTCAATTGCTTGGGGCAATTTTTTTTTGAGAGCTCTCCAAAATACGCAAGCAGGACGTTTTGCGAAACGAAGAATTTACCCTGTTTTGCTTTCGCCACTCCATAAACTTGCTATAAGCTTCCTCATAGCGTTGCCGGGATTTAGGGGGCAACAACTTGAGGCTTGAGTTTTGTATCATTAATTATATGGGGATCTCAAAAAATATAGAAGATAGAAAAATGGTCAAATGAAGAAAGATTCGCAGAATTAATAGCCAAACAAGATGCACGCGTTAACATATTTTGTATAGCGGCTTTTGTCTTCGAGATATAATGCAAAGTTGCGATTTTTAAATGGAAACCATAGTTGACGATCACTTCAACAATTAGCTTACTTTTCCTCTTTTCAATGATACAAAAGTTGATATACTTCTTTGTATAAATAAAACCAAAAAACGCGTTTTCTATTATTATGGTTTCCAAATTTGAATTGCATGTACAGGGTGATGAAAATTCTAGTACCAATATGAACAACTTTTAACCTCAAAAACTTGCTACTACTAACAAGTCGTATGCCCAAATTGATGATTAAAAATTTGAATTAAGCAAGTTTTTGAGGTTGAAAGTTGTTCATATTAACACGAGAATTTTTATCACCCTGTACATGCAATTCGAGTTTCCATTTATATATGACTTACTGTAACATATCGACAATTCTCCCAACAAATTTGGAACTAAAATATTGATATCATCTTGAGTAATGAAGAAGAAATTCTTTTAAAAAATTAAATTATCTGTATGTCATTGGCTAAGCAATTTTGGAAAGACCCATTTATTTGATTATTTGTCATTTTGACAAAGTCCTTCTTATCCGGTGACTATGTAAATTGCAGTACACACTACAGAAACTATTTAAAACTCATTTGATGTTAAAAAATGAATAAAACTAAATTAAATTGAAATGGCCTTTTTTATTGGCTCTAGACATTCCAAGCAGCTTTAAGAAAGCGGTGTAATTGGGTATCAAAAATAAGCACGTCGTAGGGTTCATGTCTTGTTAAACCACTTTATTATTCAAATATTACTGAATTTTATAATAGATTAAATAATATCAACAGAGTCCCTAATAACGTAGTTAACGATGAGAGTGGTAATAGACTTTAGAAGACTAAAACGACGTTTGAAATTTTCAAAAAAACTTTCCCTGGCTTCTCAATACTGTTCAATTAAAGTAATTAACAATGAAACTGACGAGAATAATTTTTTTCAAAGCTTTAAATCCTTTGATGTTGTTTTATTAAAATTCTTAATTAAAAGCATTTTACCAAAATGTAAAACAAATATAAATGATAAAATAAATAAACAGTTAGACGTATATTTACCAATCAATGTTTTTGTTATGCACTCTTATGTTCATTTTAATATTTACATCGTAAATTTATTTTAAATGCAAGTTTTCCGAATTAGCATAATTAAAGTAATAATATTGATGTTGCTTCCTCAAAATTACCGCTTAACTATATGTTCTTAGAGTTCTCTCCTAAATACACAAACTCAAATCTTAATTAGCTTTGTGTAAGCTCCATTAGATTGTTTAAAATAATCATGTGTACGGTCGGAATCAAAAACAAAGTTCAGTTCTGCAATTTTGTGAATTGGGCAACCGCTATAACGGAGCAGATTTAATTCAAGTGTTTAGAATAACGCACAATCAATGATGGCCAGGAGATACCTCAGAATTCATGAAATTACAATCCGACTCCCGACTACGAGGGCACAATTTCAAACTCAAAAAGAAAAATTTAAGACATCTTTTCCGACAAAACTTTTTAATGAATCGCACATTTGAAAATTGAAACAAATTAAATAACACAACCGTTAACTCAACTACAGTTTATGCTTTTAAACAAGAATATGATAAAACACACAAATAAGTAATAGTAAAAACAGAATCCTATCGAATATATATATTTAAACGACAAGTTTTTCGACATCTAGTGTAGACTCGTAAAAGCGTTCACGTACGTAAACGTAAGCAACTTTGCCGACAATATGTAAAGCAGTTACATAGTCGATTCTTCAATAATTATAGCCAACATAACAGTTGGCAAGTATAAAAATTTCGAATCGCCTGCAGTAAAGTACGCAAGAGGTTGTACAATAGCAAACAAACACTGAGAATCACTTGACAGCTGTTTCGTCCTTTTGGGACTCTTCAGGAGTGAGAAAACTCGAGTGTAAGGTCACTATTGTACAAACGCGTGCTGTCGACTATATGCCCTATTATCGTTTAAATATTGTAATCCCTCCAGTAGGGCATATAGTCGACAGCACGCGTTTGTACAATAGTGACCTTACACTCGAGTTCTCTCACTCCGAGTCCCAAAAGGACGAAACAGCTGTCGGGTGATTCTCAGTGTTTGTTTGCTATTGTACACTCATGAAATTTAAAACTTGGACACCACAATTTCTGTAAACAAAAGTTTGCACATTGTGAAACGGGCTTAAGGGTATCATTTACAATTCTAACAGCAGGTAGTCTCAGTAGGGGTTATCTTATAGAAGGACTGTAGAATGAATCATTACACTAAGCACGTTTTAGAAAATAGGTAATTCACGTTGCTTACTTAATTTTTTTCTTTAAAGAATATATTTGAAGGTATCGCTAATTAAACACCATAGCTCGATTAATTATCGAATCAAAATTTTGTTTAGGAAATGTTTACAAAATAAAATTAGAAATAATTTTGATTTAAAAAACGTCTACAAACAATAACTTTTAAATTAAATCAAAAAACTAAACTTATTCTTACTTATTTGTGTCTTACCATATTGTAATGCATCATTTGAAAAATTTTTTAAACAGAGTGTCCAAAAATAAAGTTATAAAAACCAATTTTTGTTCTAATTTCTGAAGTTGGATTTTATATTTGAGTATACTTTAAAACGCCAAAGAAAGTGATATAACATACAACGAACCTGTATAGGTATCAAATTATGGAGAAAACTAAAACAAATTTTTGACTTAAGCAAAGTCACCGTAATTGGTTCTAGTTCGTTGTACTCACACCACATGTGTTATTTAAAAATTTTTGTGTACAACTTTTTTCTTGACCACCCTGTATAAAAAACTTTTTCTATAATTCTAGGTAAACGGTATTAAAATATAACAATGACGTAGGTCATAACTATGAAACACCCCGTATACATGTACACAAAATTTCTAACTATAATTGTTTTAAAAAGTGATAACAAGTGTTTGCAATTTTAACATTTACTAAAAGGATTAATTTTGTTTTTTTCTTTATTTTTGTAGATATTAAACACAACTGAGCGCGAATTCTTCGATGGAATGGGAGTCTTCTTTGTTAAATTTGTAGAACAATACGGATATGATAGAGTATTATCGGTCTTAGGACGACATATGCGAGATTTTCTAAATGGATTGGATAACTTACATGAATATTTAAAATTTTCATATCCTCGAATGCAAGCACCCAGTTTTATTTATGAAAACGAATCTCGAAGTGGATTGACGCTGCATTACAGAAGTAAAGAAAAGGATTTGTGTACTACACAATGGGACAAATAAGAGAGGTGCTTCTTTTCTCTTTAATTTATTATCTCTATGACGATATTATTTTTTTAGGTGTGTAAACATTTTTACCATAAAGACATGAAAATTGAATTAGTGAAAGAAGACTTTCTTTACGATATGATTCACGTTACGTTTCAATTAACTTTTGATAATCGTGCTTATAGTTTAGCAAATTTGGCCATGACGAGAGATGAGAAACACCTTCCTGTTAGTGCAACTGTACTTTTTGAAATATTTCCCTTCTCGATAGTATTTAGGTAAGTCTTTGATCTTTTTTACCAAAATCCTTCCTTAAAGTATTTGAGATAACATTAATTTTAGTTTCCGTAATACACATTACATAGGAATAGAAAATAATTTTAAATCACAAAGCATTTGGCTCTTTCTTTCAATTCTAATCTTATTTTGAAAATAATACTATAAAAAGAAAGATGTATTTATTTTTAAAATATTGAATTAAGAAGTATAAATGGTGCAAATACTTATACAGGGTGAATCACCACCAACGGGACAGAGATTTATAGCGAAACAGTGAAAGTTTTACAAGTTTTGTCATTTTAGTAGTTTGCAGGTTGATAAATTTTACATTTTAAAATATTTTGAAATATACAGTATGTTCTAAAAAAGTGTGGCGCATCAAAGTTATGTATTTTATTGCGGTTTTTGATTGTCCGTAAAAAATAAGGTGTACTTTTATAAAGGTTTCCTATACCTAAATACAGAGTGTTCTAAGTTACGTCGACTTTTCTTATTTTAAATAAAACACCCTGTATTTTATTATTTCATAGTGTTAACAAAAAAGTCCTCTTTCGAATGGTATAAGGGTGCCTATGCCTAAGTGTTACAGAATTTTCGCAATTTACAAATTCCTTAAAATTAATGATATCGTAATTCAATTAGTTAATAACATTTTAAAACATTACAGTCTGATAATCACATGAGTTACCAAAATCATGTTTTGTTACATGTTACATACAATATTTAATTTATATTTAGGAATTAAACCTATTTCGAATTCAAATTCTAATCGGGTGTGACCCATGTTACTATTTTCAAAACAAATTTCGAAACAAACTCACAAGCGACGAAAAATTTAATGAATCATTTTAACACTTGGATTATGAAAAGTGTCACATCTGTCACGGAAAACCCTAATACAGGGTAAAGTTGGGAGAGATGGCTCACCTTTTTAAAAAGTGACATAAAAATTAATTTTTAAGCTAAGAATATGTTTTTAATTATTCTACTGGTACATCAACCATTTATACTTTTAGATAATGAAAGAAATAAACAAAAAACACAACGCACTTTGGCACAAAAAAAAATAAAAAAACCAACTCACAAGACATATATCGGTGAGACGGCGCATGTCAGTAAACTAACATCGGGTGAGATGGCCTTTAACAAATCATACATAGGTAAAAGTTATTTAGAAATAAAATCCGAAAAAGTCAAAAGTTATTGCAAGTCCTTTCTCTTTCCACAGCGCAAGCACATATCTGAAAACTTAGTGCACCCTTCGTGCAGTCACCTAGTGTATTCTGTACACTGAATCGAATCCTCTTTACTTTTAGTCTTTTGATAATTGTCTCCACACCCCACACATTCATTTTCGTAATCAATATCGTTTTTAATGTCGCTCTCAGATTCCAATAAAACTTCTGTTTCGCTTTCTGAAGTAGTATAAATGTTTTTTTCTGAAGAAAACAATAGTTCAATTGGACTCTGACTATTATAAACAGAAACATCTACTTAAAAGCTTTTAATTATTCTATCTATGGTCCAAAAATATAAGAGATACATTATTACATATTTGTGTTTGATCCAAAACTTCAAAAGTTTGTTTAAAATCTCCAGTTAAAATTGTGACGTCATAACAGTAATAGATCTGATCAACATTGGTACGTCCAAAAGACAATGTATAACGTTTTCCATTTGCTTTGTTTGTAAGTTTAACAAGAAAACAATTAATTTTTATATAGTATAAGAACGCTGGGACTCGGTATCAACGAAGGCTTTAATATTTTTTATACGTGTGTGACCTATAACATCAAATTTCACAGTTGGCACAAAAATATGTGCTGCATCAGAAAGGTTCAAGTTACCACAAATACATTTTATATCCATTTAAGTTGAGCTTGATAATATTTAGACAAATGATCTTTCTTCAAGCACTTAGAACAAGCACTGCTCTCCGAAACAATCTTCTTGCGCTCATCTATACTTAACTTTTGAGACTTGAAACAAAAGAATGACGATTAGCTAATTTGTAGCATAAACAATTTGGAAATAGATGGGTAGGTTTGTTTTTCCTTAAATTTTAATATTATCTGGTAATCGATCGTAATATGTTAAAACAGCACACTTTATAAAAAAAATCTGCCGGTTTCAACTTCACACCTTAGGTGAGGAGTTGAAAGTGATTTTACTTTCAACGTAATGTCTCTCAGAGCCTCGACTTACCTCAGTACTAATTTTATACAAAATATACGTTAAATCGAAATTTGTCAAAAACTCCTTAATATTCCAAGTTTAAATATTATTCCCTTTTCAATTAACGGGCCTTCTGTAGGAGTGGAAGTGTCTAGTTCAATTAAACATTCTTACTCTTTTATTGTGCCGACGTTTTGACCAACCATGCTGGTCTTTATCAAGGCTCTTTATTATAGAAATAAGTAATTAATTTGATAGTTACATTTTTTAAGTCAAAACTTATTAATATGTGTATTATAAGCAAAATATAAAAGTAAAATATTGTAAACTTACCTAAAGAATGTGAATGAAAAACGAACGATATTAATCTTAGGTTTTGTTTAGATCCAGTTTATGAATATACAATATGTCCCCCTAAGTTGGAATCATATGAAAAACTTTTTATTATTAATTTTAGAAAAAAAAGTTATTCTTCATAAAAAGTTCTGCATATTCTAAGATCTAAAATACAGTCATCAAATATCAATTTTTTTCAGTCATATACGAGGTTTGTCAAAAAATATGAATTTTACTCAATAGTAAAGTACCTTTAAATTTAACAATATCGGAAAATGTTATCAAAAAAGTTGATCAGAAATAAAAACTACGTTCAAATATGCAATTACATTCATTTACATTAAAAATTAAGGTTATTTTATTTTTAATAATATTTCTATTTTGAATGAACATTTATCTTTTGTGATTATTTATTATTATTTATGATAATTTGACTAAAATATTATAATATACTTTTACGATGCTGTGAGTCATTTTATTTCTACAGGGTGTTGAACTTTTATTTTTCAAAATGTTCAATAAATATAATAATGTTATCAATATAAATGGTTGCAATTGCATATTTAAACGTAGTTTTTAATTCTGCTCAACTTTTTTAATAACATTTTCCAATATTGTTAAATTTAAAGGTACTTTACTCTTGAGTAAAATTCATATTTTTGACAAACCTTGCCAGAATTGTCAACGAGGATTAAAATAAGTTAGCGTGTGCGTTGAAAACAGTCTCGTAATCAACAAAATGGAGAACGAAGTAAACCTCAATCAAATATTACAACAACTAACAACAGCAATTACCTTGCAACAACAGCAACTGCAACAAATACAAAACGCTGGTAGCTCAAATCAACAGTCTCTGCCGGTCGCGCCTCAAGTAACAGCTGCACCAGGTTTTAACGTATCTAATTTTGAAGCTTTTAATAAAAATACAGAACGATTTTCATCATATAAAAAAAGGTTAGAAAATTATTTTACATTAAAGAGAATTCCTCCAGACAGCCCTGGAAATAATGAAAGAGCCCTTATGCTTTTACACTATGTGGGATCAAAGCATTTTACTACTCTGTAAGGCCTCACAGCACCTGATCAACCCACGGAGAAATCGTATGATACCCTTGTCAGCCTCCTCGAGCACCATGTAATGCCACCGCCTAACGTAATCGTAGAACAACACAGATTCCTTTCGCAGGTACAACAAGCAAACGAAAACATATCAACATTTGTCTCCAAATTACGCAAACTTATCGCAACTTGCGAATTCAATTGGCCATCCTGCCACGAATCAATAGCTGATCTTTTTCTTCGTGCTCAATTTGTTCGAGGAATTAAAGAATCGACAATTCGCGAAAAACTACTGAAAGAGGACAACCCAACATTGCCGAAGTAGTCTCCAAAGCCACATCACTAGAAGCATCGCGCCTCGACAACCAAGAATTATCAGGGACTTCAGATAAAGTAAATCAAATTCGAGGTAAGCAAAGAAAACAATTTAATAATTTAAATAAAAGTGAATCTCGCGGACGTAGTAATTCAGTGTCTCGTTCACAAAGTAATAACAATCAACATCCGCCTCAACGCTCGCACTCGCGTATAAATTACCGCGCATTGGGATTAGACAATTTATGCCTCCACTGTGGTCGAAATAATCATCGATCACAAGATAGCCGTATCCCTCTCCTTCGAGATAAACTAAAATGCGAATCTTGCAATAAATCGGGACATATTACAAAAGTTTGCATAGTAACATTATCGAAGAATAAGTCGCAGAAAAAACACCAACCAAGCCACTGAATGTACATTCAAAATATCCGACATTCAACATAATTCCGGGAAAAGTGTTAACTCCGTAAATAATATCGCGGTCAACCTTAACAACAAAGAACTGTCACAAAAATTTTACGCAGCAGTCTCTATTAACAAAAATCAATGTCGTTTTGAAGTAGATACGGGATGCGCTCATACACTAATTCCTAAAAGTAAGTACGATTCGTTAAATTTATCGTACTAAATGTCTCCATCTGATATTAAATTAGTTACATATTCTCAAGAAGAATTTACACCATTAGGCAAAGTTACCGTTACTGCCAAATTCGGAAATAAAGTTTGCAAAAATCTTCCATTATACATCGTAGAAAATAATGGCGAAGCTCTTATCGGTCGCATATGGATAAGAAGATTTCAAATAAATATTTTTCACCTTGAACGTGCCTCGATTAATTACACTCAGTCAGATATATTCTCAATATCACAAGCAAATAAAGACGTCGAGAGTCTCAAAAATGAATACGCAACAATTGTTCAACCCGTAATCGGTAAATTACCAAATAATTCGCACGTGTGTTCAATACACCTCCGAAAAGACTCAAAGCCTAAATTTCTCAAAGCTCGTGACCATCCGTTTGCCCTACGTAAACCGGTCGAAGAGGAATTAGATATACTCGAAAAACAAGGAATGATTACAAAAATTGAACACTCTGACTGGGGCTCGCCATTAGTTGTTATAAAGAAACCAGATAGTGGAGTTCGTCTCTGCGTAGATTATAAAATCGCCGTAAATCCACAAACGGAATCTGCGCATTACCCAATTCCACGAATTGACGAAATTTTAAACACGCTCCACGGCTCAAAGTACTTCTGCGACCTGGACCTTTTTAAAGCTTATTTACATGTTCCGGTGGATCCTGATACAGCACGGATACAAACAATGTCGACGCATAAAGGCACATACGCGGTAAATCGATTATCGTTTGGTATCAAAACAGCACCCTCTGAATTTCACCGCATCCTTGATAATATTTTATCTGGACCTGAAGGAACAATAACATATTTTGATGACATCATCAGGAATGCTGCCACATACCAGGAATGCAAAAATCGCTTAGTCGCAGTTTTTAATCGTCTCGCCGCAAATAACTTACATTTAAACGAATCCAAGTGTACATTTTTCCACATGAGAATTGCGTATCTAGGATACGTCATTGAAGAAAACAAAATTTTCAAAAGCCCGGGGAAAGTCACCGCAATCATATGTGCCCCACGCCCCAAAAATGTCTAGGATGTAAAAACGTTTCTTGGGTTTACAACGTATTATTCGAAATTTATTCCGAACATGTCGACAATTACATACCCACTTCGGAAACTTTTACGTAAAAACGTCTTATTTCGATGGACTGTAACATGTGAGATCGTGTTTTAGTCCCAATTTATCCAGAAATGCCTGTCTTCTACAGGAATTGCAGCTGTTTTATCGCATACTATAAACGGCGAAGAACCCCCAATAGCATTCGTCTCACGCTCCCTAGTGCCAGCAGAAGCTAATTATTCATAACTTGATCGCGAAGCACTTGCCATACACTGGTCAGTAAAAAAATTTTAATACAATCATCTTCGGTAAGCATTTTACACTCATAACTGTCAATCAGCCATTGACTCACAATTTTTCATCCGCAATCACAATTACCTGCAATGACTAGCGCTCGTCTCCTACGTTACGCAGCATTTTTAAGCGCATTTGACTATACTGTAAAACACAGGAAATCAGAATATCACGCAAATGTCGACTACCTTTCGAGGGCCTCTTTACCTGAAAACGACGAATTAACAATTGAAGAAGACACAGAGAGTTCAGAAATAAACGACCAAACAGTGAATGCCATATCTCATGAAACAGTGACGCATTCCACAATTGCAAGAGAAACTGAAATTGATCCAGAATTAAAACAGTTGAAATGTGACCTAATGTTTGGGAAAAACTACGACCCACAGTTTAGCCTCCAAGAAGGAATTATATTCCGAGGAAATCGTGTAATAATTCCAAAGACTTTACAGGACTCAGTTTTAGAAGAACTACATCAGACTCATTCTGGAATCGTAAAATGAAATGCTCGCTCGAAAATATTGTTATTGGCAAAATATTGACACCGATATTGAAAACTTAGTAAAGTCGCGTGAACCATGTGCAAAACAAAAAATAATCCGCCAAAAGCAGAGCTTCATACTTGGGAACCAGCCGATCAGAACTGGCAACGAGTTCATATGGACTACGCTGGTCCATTTGAAGACAACCATTTCTTTATCATAGTCGACAGCAAGTCAAAATGGCCCAAAATCAAAATTCAAAAATCGTCTCCAACATCAACCTCTACCATAACACTACTTGAAGACATCTTAAGTACCCATGGTTATCCGGAAATACTTGTCTCAGACAATGCAACAATTTTAAAAGCGCCGAATTTACTGAATTTTGTTCAAATCGGGGTATACTACAACGTTTTATTGCTCCAGGACACCCCGCAACCAACGGACAAGCCGAAAGGTACGTCCAAATACTAAAAAATAAACTCAAGACAATGTCAGAAGAACAGAAGTCGCTACAACAAAAAGTTCGTGAAATCTTACTCAGATTCCGAGCAACGCCTCTTGCATCCGGAAAATCGCCGGCAGAACTATATCTGAATAGAGAAATGAAAATCCAACTAGACGCATATCGCCCACAAAAGAAAGTATATAATTGCCTCATGACTCAAAAAATCACGCTGTTCGTCAATTAAGCGTGGGAGAGAGAGTAATGTCTCGAAGTTGCCTTATTGGCGTAATGATTACCTGTTGAGATGATATTTGGCTGTACACAGAAATTTAACCGTCTGGGAGGCTTTTCTGACGCGTTTGAAAAATAAACACATCTTTGTTTGGTTTGGGGGGTATAGTCACTTTTTTTGACAAATTATCTAGATAACTGTCCTTTTAACGAATGATGGAAATAAATTTCTTCTTACGGTCTGAAACCCCTTGCAGCTTCATTTTAGATTAGCTGTTAGCAGGGTTATGAACCTATAAATTTAAACACATTTTGCAAGAAAATCACCATTATAATACATTAGGGGTGTAGGAGACTTCACATAGAAACCAAAAGCATTTTCAACATCTAAGTTCAGGGATGATGTTGAAAGCGACAATTTACCTTATTTTGCTCTTTAAGTTAAAGATTTTAAGAAAATGTGTTGTAACGATTTTGTTGCAAATTTTACAAGCTTTGAAAGCTATAAAACTATTTTATCTTAGGATCACATACTTAATAGATATTTGGAAAAAATATTTTTTGCCAAACATTTTCCTTTCCAGAAGAAGTTTGGTAGACGTCAAATCGTTGACAACTTTTGATACAATTTTTATTATAATAATACCGACCCGTATACAGCGATTGAACCTTGCAGAAGTGTTTTGGGCTGGGTTTAAAGAATAAACACGATGTTCTTTTGTTTAGGTGGGTTACTCTGTAAACTGCAACTTTTTTCACCACTTACCCACATAAGTGTTGACAAATGCTTTTAAGCAAAAAGTGTATAATTTTGAATTTTTTCTAATGATCATTAGAGACTTTAAAGACCGTTGTTAGGTTAGCTGGTAGCAAGGTTAAATAAATTTTGATTTAACGTATATTTTGTATAAAATCATGTCAAGGATCTGAGGGACATTACGTTGAAAGCAAAATTACTTGCAACACTAAGGTGTAAAGTTGAAACTGGTGGATTTTTGTCATAAAGTGTGCTGGTTTATTGAAACAAAAACGTTTATGGGGATTGAACCGTGTCGAAAAGGTAACCAACGTTTCACCACCTAAGGGGCTTTATCAGGGCGAGAAACTTGAAACAAACCAAAGAAAGTTCAAGGTAGACAACTGATAGTCAGGTAATTAAGGCAGATTCTAAACTAAAAGAAGTAATTAGGGAAATACCTTGGTATATAAAGTAGAAAAAAGCGTCACGTGTCGTTAACCTTGACGCTTGATTGGTTTGAAATAGGGGTGAGAATGGAGTTAACAATGGGAATCCACAACGGTGAAAGTTCGAAAGCACGGTCGCGATTGAAATTGTTCGGATGCTTAATGATTTCTATGCTCTCCCTGATTTTCCTATTGAAAAACAATGAAGATTTGGCAATCAAAGCGGGATTATCAAAATCTATTTTGTGATCAGCAGATTTGGAACCGTGTTTCAACCTAACACAACAGTTATGTTCGGAAATACGTGTATTAATAGAGCGACCAGTTTCACCTATGTACACTAAACCACATGAACAAGCAATACGATATACATCTTGAGAAGGGAGAGTTGGAAACTTATCCTTAGGGGAAGGTAAGACTTTTTGAGGTTTAGGTAGTAGATGTAAAAATAGGTTTGCACTGGTTTAACATATTACGCTCGATTACCAGATAATGTGAAAATTTAGGAAAAAACCGACCCACCCATCTATTTTCAAATTATTTAAACTACAAATTAGTCAATCGCTATTCTTTTCAAAAACTTCGTAGTTTGTGAGATATTACAAAACACTGATTTTTTTTCTCTTTGACACCACATAAAAAATTTAGCAGGGGTCGGATTGTTGGAGACTTTTGACTCAATGTATATAATGGTAAGATCTATACGCTGTTCATTTTCTACTTGTGTATGTAGAATTGAGTCTCAATCGAATCATAAAGTTTACACAAATCAAGTTTTTCTTTAAAAAGCTTAAGCAATTCGTGAACGTACACCTTAATTTGTAAGTCCTCCTATCCAAATATTGTTGTTAAGCAATTGATAATTTTATTATAGTTCTATTCAAGCACGGGAAAACTTTGAACAATTTAACGGCGCTACTTTCTGGCAGCGTAGCCTGTACAAGATAATTTATTTTGTCACAATTGTCAATACTTTCATCAATATGAACTTTTTTGAACTGTGACCAAAAAGGTATCCAATCTCGAATGTTTCCATGGTACAATTTAAATTAAATAGACGGTAACTTAAATTTTCGCTTATCTTGCATTTCGATATCTGCTGCGCTTACTGATGCTACGTCTTTTTCCAAAAGCTTTTCGATTTTTAATTTAGTTGTAACAAACTTCATATCACATTGTTCTATTTCAGTCGACAACGCTTCGTCATCTACATCTTCTACAAACAAATTGTAGATGTCTGTGTTTATCATAGAGAGTTCTTCATATTTTGGTTTTAGACACTCCCACAGGACCTCATCTTCATCACCTGAGATAAGAATTCTACTGAATAAATTGATTCTCGTTCTAAAATCTTGTTAAACAACCCCGAAGTACTTTTATTTGTTTCTTCTTAAATTCCAACGTCATTGAACAGTGACTTTTTACAACTATAAGAAACATAATCAATTTGAATAATATCCAGTCAACATTGTCACAAATTTATGTCGTGGTCTAAGGTTTAGGCTCTAAACTTTTTGAAGAGTTTATTTGAATAGACTTAGTTTAAAACATCAATTGTTCCAAAATAAAAAGCGAGTACGTTTGTGTTCAAATTCGATTTTCAAATTTAATAACAATAAGTCAAAATCTGTAACTAGTTACATAAAAATAAGGACGATTTACAACAATTATCCAAATATGGTAGTAGCAGTTTATTACTAGTCGTGTTTCACAATTAAAAGAATGTATTATTCAGTTAATTTGTTTATTCAGCTCTAAATACTTAAATCTACTAGACGGGTCTTTCGCGATTTTAAAGAAAAAGTACGTCAACCAACTTGGTAGAAATTTACAATTTTAAAAGAAAATTGGGTTGCTTTTGATTATAGTTCTGGAGTTCCTGATAAGTTCAACAACTAAAATTATTTAATATTCTGCACTGATTAGTTTTCGTTTTCTCTCTTATCCAAATAACGATCTAAATAACACGCACTACAACAAATGTTTACAACACAGTGAAATAATTTTATTTTTGAAATGAGTAAGGTGCAAAGAGAGAGAGAGAGAGACAATTCTTTGCTTCCCACGTTTGATGTGAAAAACCACACATCATTTATTAGTGAGCGTGTCAGTCCAAGAAACAGTAATTAAGTTAATAAGCACTACACCAAATATAAACTAAAATCGATCACCTGTGTTGGAATTATGCTGGAAGTTTGTCGAAGAAACAAAGAAACGTAATGTCGAAACGGAATGGTACAACTTTTTATTACTAATAGAATGGTAATAGTTATAAATATCCCAAATTAAGCTCCTTAACATGAATATTCTTTAATTAGCAAGTTATAGCGTCTTGTCGAATTTACAATACCGAAGGAAAACTACAAGGAACCAAAAAAAATTACGCCAGCGTGTCAGCATGAGGTGAGTGAAAGTATCAAATTTGATATTGTCTATTCACAAACCAAATTACCCATAATTCGTTGATCGATGAATTAGTACAAAAGAACATTTTAGGAACTTGACTTTAGCACGATCGGAAATAGAAAAGACTGAAGGCATTTAATAGTCAAGACCTTCTGATATGAAAGTAAATTATTACCAACCGATAAAATTGAAAATTGTAATTAGACGAAAATTATAACATTAACATTGCGTTAATGTTTATATAGTAGTTCGTGACCAACAACTAACGTTGAATGATATTTATTTTAAATTTGGTTTATCTATTATTCATTCAGAACTGTTGATTTTACATTAATTTCACATTATTATACAAGGTGATTCAGCTAACCCGTTCATTAGAAGTTTATGGACTTTCCGTTGAAATATTTGTTTAAAAATTTGGAATAAGGGATTGCTTGAAAAGTTCTATTTAATTAAAATATTTCAGCTCTTCTAGCACTTTCGGTTACACCGGAAGTGGCTACCAACTTTCTTATTTTAAATGGAATGGTATATTTTTTTCTATATTTGGATTCTACGCTAAAATCTGAGTTACTTTCATGTAGCACAACCTATATGAAAAATCGATAGTTTTTGAGATATTCTCATTTTTTTGAGAAAAATTGGTTTTGTAGTATTGTTTTCAAACGCTTGTCAATGATTGAAAAAGAAAGTTATAGTAACAAAATTTAGGCTATACTTAGGAGGACTGTTAAGTTTTTAAATGATGTGTAATTTGACATCTCATTATTTACAGGGTGTTCAAAATGTTTGGCTAAATCTGACTAACTTCAACTGCCCAAAAGTCAATTTTTTTAAATAGAACACCCTGTATCTTGTTGCTCTATGTGATGGAGAATGAAGTGGTCTTTCAATCTTCATAAGGGTTCCCTATACCTATCTGTTACCATTTTCCTGCTATCGATGTATTTACATTCGACACACAATATTTCTCTATTTTATTAAATAATTTCTGAGTAGTGGCCTGTGGAAATTAAAACAATGTGCCTTATTTATCAAACTTGTAAACGTCGACGTGACACATTATACACGATATGGAATCCACCAAGAATATTCGAATGAAGACATACTAAATTTATTTTTATTCATGAGAATGTTACAACATTATTGAAGAACTTGCCGTTTGTTTAACGAGAGATATCCACACTTGCGACTTCTAAATAAAACTACGTTTAAGAGAATAGAAGGAAATTTTAAACAATTTGGAATTCAATGTACTAGAACACGCCCAAGGTAGTCACCGGTGATGAAGACAACGAAATAAATGTATTGGCATATTTTAATGCAAATCCACATGCATCGATCAGAGCTGCGTTTGAAGATTTGGGACTGTCCTATCCTCGATACAGAGAATTTTGGCACAACGTAAAATGCATGCTTTTTCTATTATAAAACTACAAGCTTCCTGCCAGGTGACGAAATACGTCATGTAGCATTTTGTGAAAGCATTTTATTGAAAACAGGAAGACCCAAATTCTTTGAAAAATTATTTGGACCGATGAGTCAAAATTTAGTAGAAAGAATCATTGATAGGAAAATTGGATTATTGGGCAGAACAAAATCCTCGGATGGTGCGCGAAGGTAACTTTCAAGCACATTTGGTTGTAATGTTTTTGTTTGATTATGGATAGTCGTTGGTTTTGAAGTGTATGACGAAAATTCAAATTCTCACAAATATTTAGAAATGCATAGAGGGTGGTTTCAAATTTTTGGAAAATTTACCCCTAAACCTTCTTACAAATTCATGTTGGTACCAAATGGATGTGCTCCGCCCATTCAACCCATGAGGTTATCAAGAATTATCCATATTTCGAAAATCGTTGGTTTGGACAATGGTCCTTCTATGCTCTAGATCACCTGACCTAACATCCTTGGATTTTTTTATGGGGGTATGTCAAGACTAGTCTATTCAACCAGTCCATAACAGAGATGACTTATTACATCGGTTCGAACTGCCTTGCTGAATAGATGTGCAAATGGTTAAAAATCCACAATAGCTGAAGTTAACAGAAGAGTTTTATTGTTTAGAACCACGACGGCATATCAAGTTGCTAAATTAATAATTAAATTAATTTGCTTTATTTTTGCAATGTATTTTATTTGAGGCCATAAATGTAGATATCTCTCGTTTACAAACGTAATTCTTTCAATAATCTTGCATTCCTGAATAAAAATAAATTTAGTATGTCTTTTCGAATATTCTTGGTGATTTCCATTGTTAATGTGTCACTCCGACGTTTAAAGTTTGATAAATAAGGCACATTGTTTTATTCACAAATAGTTAATAAAATGAGAATAATGTGTGTCGAATGTAATATAATATAGCAGGAAAATGGTAATAGATAGGTATAGGGAACTATAATTGAAAGACTACTTAATTCTCCATCACATAGACAACAAGATACAGGGCGTTCATTAAAAAATTGACTTAACTGAAATATTCATTTTAAAATAGTATTGTGAGAATGCAAAACAAAACTGCCAAATTTATGAATCGTTTCTTTTTTTTATCTACTATCAGTACAAATTGCAAAACAAATCTGAGAATCTAAAAGCTGTGTATTATTTACGAGAACAAACGAGAATCAGCTAAAATTCATCTCAATATATTAATAATAAAATCAATAGTATTATTTTGTTGGAAAAAACATCAGTGAAAAGTAGAGAAAACGTAAGAGGCATATAACGAGTTCGTTTGAATTTCTGTTGTTGGACCTCTTGCGACTCTGCCGTCTTTTTTTCCCAAATCGGCATTTTTGATACCTAGTTTCAACTTGTTTTTCAATATTTTAAAAAACTAAAACAGTTGTTTATAAGACTTTAGAGAGTTCGGTAAACCCTTTATTTTGAAAAAAAAAAATTAAGTACAAGTTTAAAATGAAGTAAAACACTCTTTTTGTGTGTGGTTATTAATTATTTAGTGAACAATTTAAAAAATAACCCTTTAGCCTGCTTAAAGTTCTAAAAATCATTCCTTTTAATTTCTAAAAAGTCATCAATAAGTTCAAAAAACCTTCCCAACTCTTATGGTTAAATTTGCATTGTCGCAAAGAATTCAAATGTAAACAGAAGCGTCAGCATTTCGTCAAGCACAATGTACAAATGCTGACAGCCTGGAAGGATAATTCAAACAACCTTGCTGACTTTACAAATAACCTACTAATAGCGTATAAATAGTAGGATTAGCAGCAGCAAAAGTACAGTAGAGTACGGTACACACGTAGTAACGTAGTACGCATTCAGCAGTATAAATATTGTACATATTACAATATAAGTTTTGTCGACAAAAAATTTCAGACCATCAGCCGCGGGCGTATACCTTCCAATCAACTCTGTCCACAAAAGGCCTCCTTCATTAATCGACCTCAAAAATTTTTTAATACGCCACCCAAATGAACGGGAAATCGACCGCCACTGCGCTAAGCTCGCTGTCGTCCCAACCATCAACAATACGCCCGTCATCACTACAACACAGCCATCACTACACCGTCAGCGCTACATCCGCCAAATAAGACTGTCATTACTACACCCGCCACCGCTACGCCCGCCAACACAAGGTGTGCCATCGCCGCGCCCACCATGAACATCGTCGGCAACACCAGTAATGTCGACCCAAGAAAGCCATCCTACAGCTTCAACATTCGCACATTTGATCCGGGTTGACTTGAGTCGACGGCTTACACAAAGTCGTTTCGCCAACTCCATCGCCCCACAAACAACTCGCCAAGATCAAACACAACAACCGCAACATTCACAAACACTACAACCGCTACTTCAAAGGCCACACCGATCAATGACACACCTAAGTCTCAAAAACGACATAGCTGCCCACGGTCAAACGCACACACACACATTCGTCTGCTGGAACTTCACCGGCCCAAGTCTTCAACGTTCAACTGTGCTGAAGCTACGTGCTCGCCTACACGTCATGAAGCTTGCAATGTCCGGTTCCCGACGTCCTTTGACTGCCATATACAAGACGCGCTGGAGCATCACGGTCGCGCACACATTTGTCATACAACTGCTGACCTAAAGTCTTCGAAGTACTGCCTGTCGCATACAGGTATTAAGGCGCGCATCCGACATATACCTCACAAAGCTTATCACGCTCAGTTGCGACGTCTTAACGCTGTCAAACACAAGATACATTTGCCTCTGAAGCAAGCAACAAGCAATGACAGCAGTCCAGTAAGCAACGGCAGCAACCACACAACCTACAACACAGCACCTGCACCAGCGATAACAAAAGCTCACCACAGCATTTGCATCAGCGCCAACAAGAACGCACCACAGCATCCTCTGCAGCACCAACAAGAGCTTACAGCACCACAACATAAGTAACTCGTACATCCGCAGTCAACCCAAATAACCATGTTTAGTTTTTGAAAAACAATTTAATTTAAAAGTTATTGCTTGTAGACGTTTTTTAAATCAAAATTATTTCTAATTTTATTTTGTAAACATTTCTAAACAAAAATTTTGATTCGATAATTAATCGAGCTATGGTGTTTAATTAGCGATACCTTCAAATATATTCTTTAAAGAAAAAATTAAGTAAGCAACGTAAATTACATATTTTCTAAAACGTGCTTAGTGTAATGATTCATTCTACAGTCCTTACTATAAGATAATCCGTGCTGAGAATAATACCTGCTGTTAGAATTGTAACTGATACCCTTAAGCCCGCTTCACAATGTGCAAACTTTTTGTTTACAGAAATTGTGGTGTCCAAGTTTTAAATTTCATGAGTGTACTTTTGTTGTATTGGGTTTTTTAATTAGGTCGAGAACGCATTACTATATCCGGTTAAAGTTTATTTAAAACACGAAGAATTATTGGAAATTGGTTAGTCCATGTATTTGTTTTTTGGTATTAGTCAAGATCTTGGTATAACACTTTTTTGATTATTCCACACATAATTGGTGGCTGCATCCCTGTGTTTGCTAAAAAATCGTAGAAATTTGTAAGTAAGCCTTTCCTGGCGATCATTTGTTTGTTAAACCTTATTTTAAAATTATATCCGTTTATTAAAGAAATTGCATGAATTTGTTATACAACAAAGGTAGCGTTAGTCGAGGCATATAAACGGGCGACGCCATCAAAAACACTTTTTCGTCAATTTTACTAGCATCAATAATACATATGAAAGTACTTACAATTTGTATGGTCTTTAAATGGAGTCTAAGTTTATGAAAATCGGTTCACGCATGTGGAAGTTACAGTGTTTTTTCTCTCAACAAAAGTAACATTCCCCCACCACTTAACAATAGGCAATATAGAAAAATGACCTAAACAAAAGTTTTAAAGTAGAAACAGTAGTTTCTAATGCTGACATTTTTTACTAATCTTAATTGGGATATATTTTGTAAAAAACTCAATTATATTTTGTAAATTATAGATTGCGCCATCTAGAAAAAAACTACGAACTTAAAAAATATTTTAAAACACTTTTTATGGATCGAGTTTGTTATAAGAATTTTTTCCCCAATGTTCTAGGAGGTGCGGTTTGCGAGATACGGCCGGTCGCCTTCCTTAATGAATGACCCTGTACATGATGTTTCACATAATCAGTCGGTTACTTAATCAGTTACTTCAAGTCAAACTAAATTATTTACAAAATAACTTCCGGGTATGTCGGAACCATCATGGAATAACCCCATGTTGACATCATATCTTAATTCTGCATTAAAATTTGTGACAGCACGATAATATTGTCAAGACGTTTATTACAAAAAATCCGGTTTACAGGGGTCCCTTAAGACATTCACTACTTTTAAACCATTGAAGGTAAATAAATGGTTTTTTCTTCAAACGATAACAAAACAGCATATTATTGAACTACTGACGGACGCTAAATAGTATATTAAAGAACGCGAGTTTTTAAGTCATCACTTACAGCACGCGTCCAAGTTTAAGGCACGAGCCGCTAAGCGGCGAGTGTTTTAATGGACAAGTGCTATAAATGACTTATAAACGAGTTCTTTATACTATTTTTTATAATTTGCGCATTTATTTGAAAAATAAATAAAATTGTGTAATAAAAATACGATATAAATCTAGAGGCTAATTTCATTTTTTTTATTTGAAGTTGGTACGACTAACTTACCAAGTTTTGAAATTCGAATTTAATTGTTATAGTTAATTGTCAATTTCTAAATTTATGTTTCAACTATGAGCGAAGAAATAAACTGCACTCCACCAGAGATTCGCGAAATTGCCCAAAATGTTGCAATTTCAATAATTCCCGATAAGTCACGGCACCTTTATGAAAAGCAGTACAAAAGTTTACAAAATGGTGTGAAGAAAATCACGTTAAAAATATATCAGAAAATGTACTGCTAGCATATTTTCAATTACAAAGTAAAAACATACAAGTCGTCTACATTATGGGCAACTTACTCAATGATAAGATCCTGCTTGAATCTGTACAAAAATATAGATATTTCGCAATATCAAAAGTTACAGGGTTTATTAAAAGGGCTTCTGTTGGTTACATGCCCAAAAATCTAAGATTTTAGAAGAAGATGACATAAACAAATTTATTACAGAAGCCAACGACAATACATATCTCGCGATGAAAGTAAGTGCATATAATTTACATTCATTTTAATAATAAAGTTTATAATTAAATTATTAATTAATTTAAAGCAAACAATTAGGGTAGTTAACTACTAATGTTTAAACAATATATAAACAAAACTAATTGTTTTTTTAATTAATTTAGGTAATTTTAATAATCGGATATAATGGTGCCTGCAGACGTGAAGAATTGACCAAGTTATGCGTTGAAGATGTGGAAATTAAATCCGACAGAATTATTGTTTCGATTCCTAAAACAAAAAACTATATACCGAGAAAATTTGCAATTACAGATATAACCTGGATTGAGTTGATTAAAAAATATTTTAGCCTTAGACCGAATCATGTTACCACCCATCGATTTTTCCTCACTTATCGGAATGGTCACTGCATCAATAGTCCAATTGGTATCAATATGATGGGAAAAATATCTAAAAACATTGCGACATACCTCCAGTTACCTCACCCACAATTATACACAGGTCACTGTTTTAGAAGATCTAGTGCCACACATGTTGCAAATTGTGGCGGTGACTTGTTGGTCCTAAAACGTCGTGGGGGCTGGAAGTCTTCTTCTGTTGCTGAGGGATATGTCGATTCTTCAGTACAAAACAAAATAAATATATCTAGGATGTTTGTATCAGAACGAAATGAAATGGATCAACCTGGATGTTCTAAAATATACCTTCGACCATTAGTAATGTTTCGCATACCACAGACATTAATTGCGATGACAGTGAGAGCAATAAAACCTATCCAGGTCTCACAATAAATGCAAGTGATGCTGCAAATGTTGTTATAAATTATAATGTATACAATAATTGCACTATACAAGGGCAAACATTGCAATAGAAGCTATTGCTTTTCTTCCATTGTTAATTTGCAGGTTACATAATAATTGTTACAAAGGAAAATATAAGTTTTAGTTTATAACAAATGTTTCTTCTTAAATCACTTTATTTAATAGATTCTTTTCATAGTTATATTTATGAACCAACTTAAACTCTTTAACGTTAAATTTAATTCTTTTATTTACAAATATCACCTTAAGCGTCTCTAAAGCAAACAAATATAACACACTGTTGTGATTAAGAAATCACAATAGTAGCAATAATAAAACCCAATTTTGTCCATTATTTATTAAGCGTATGGTTACAGTACAAATTTTGACCATGGTAAAATTGCCTTAACTAAACCTGGATCAACATTTAAAATTTATTACATAAGAAATGCATCTTAATTTTTTATTAGGTTATTGTCTTAAATACTTTTCTTGTTATATTTATTACAAACTCATTTTTCCTTGTAACAACCAATACTTTGGCCGTTTTCTACAATCAACGCTTCCACAAATGAGTAATTCTCGGTGTTTGTTTGCTATTGTACAACCTCTTGCGAACTTACAGCAGGCGATTCAAGATTTTACTTTTGATAACATTTAGATGGCTATAATCATCGGACGATCGACTTATGTAACTGCTTTTACATATGTGTCGAAATAGTTGCTTAATGCATTAATGCATTAAATACATATTTTTTTCTTTAAGCGACAATAAAACGGCATATTATTAAACTACTGGCAGACGCTAAAAACGCTTTTTACTGTCTAAACATTAAAGCAACAGTTCTTTTATTTTCCCAACTATTTAGAGGTTAGTACCTCGGTTATGTCATATTATGAATGTAACAGTAAAGTACCAACTTGATTCGTCGAGAATAAAACGTCACTATAACATTCGAGAATCTCGAAAATTTGAAAATAACACATAAAAACTAGCAATAAACGCTTGAAGAAAAAATAATATATTTCACTTGGAGTTAAAAAATATAATTGTTCAGCTTAAAAGCCTCGCCAGCAAATTAAGCGAAATTGTTTAATTCCTAGAAAAAAAATTACTATTTTCTGTTCACGGCTATGCGAATCTATAACTTTTATCAAACATTTTTTTTCTTTATAACTATTTTAATAAAACATATTTAGAATCCAGTGCGTTTGTTTATTTCCAATAAGTAAGTACTGTAAAATGAAATAAAAATTGCACATATTGCAATTTCAATTAGATTTATGGTCCATGATACGTAAACTGTCAAAATTACAATCTATAGGGTTTGGGTATTTAATTTAAACAAAACTCTCTCTCCCAGGAATTGTTTAGATAATGTTTTGTTAGCTATTTAGTCTTTTTATTTGAAAAACAGTACCTAATAATTTATAGTTTTAATAAAACATTAAAATCGGATACTTTGAAAACTGGAACATAGGTATTGTAATACTAGTAAACTCATAAATCATACGTGAAGCAGAAACGTTCTTTAGTGTAATAAAACCATACCAACGAACTGTAAAATTCTGGAAAATGAAATTGTTCTAATATTTTAACAACAAAATTGCAAACTTTTGCTTCTATAATATTGGATTTTGTTGCATTTTAATTTATGGAGTTTTTGTACGCTGTGATTGTGTAGTCAATAAATTAACAATAAAATTAAATAGTGATGGATCCATTAATGTATTGGTAATTTGTAATAATAAATAACTTCAGTCAAATCAATACTAAATATATTTTATTTGAAAAACTTAATTACATTTTCGACTTGTTAATATTTGCAAGTAATCATCAAAAGTAAGTATTTTAAATATAAAATGACAAATCATATGAGATTAATCAACAATTGTAAACATAAAAAGATTTTTTTGGTAGGTGTTTAATTTTGGCAAAATTAATATTTAAGAAATAATTCATCAAAAATTTGTTTGACCATTCAATAAATAATTTATATGTTAAGATTTGATATAAATAATTTCAAGTGTATCCAAATTATTTTTATTAAATTTATTTATTAATCAAAGGTGCACTAAAAACTACTGGAAAAAGAGTGCCTATTAAGTAAAACATGTTCAGCAGATTTAATTGAATTATAATTAAGAAAAGTATTTCTTAGGATTATTAATGTTTCAAATTTTCTAATAGTTTTGCCAACATAAAATTTACCACAAGAACATTCTAACTTATATATAACACTATTTTCTAAATAATTTTTGTTATTAATTAATTTATTAGAAAAAAATTTGTGATAAATTATTAGATAATTTAAATATGATTTTGATATACATTAAATAGCGATATATGTAAACAAAGGGTAAAGACGGGCTTAAGAAAATCTAAATACATTTAAATAAATAACTACAACTGCGTATAAGTGTAATACGTGCTACAACCCAGATACGGTAAAATAAGTGATCAATTTTAATGGAAATCTGCCAATTAAGAAACGTAAATTAATAGTAATTTGATAACCAAACCAACCAAGAAGGAATAACTACGACGGGTCGACCGGAATTGACTTCTTTGCCCGGCGATTTTAGAACGGCTACGGCTGATAAACGCGTCTATAAATAAATAAGTGAATCTCACGCGATAAAGCTCAGTATAAAGAACATGGTGGTGGTGTAAGAGATTATAGAAGTAAATATGGAGAAAATATTGGATAAGATTAACAATATAATTCCAACTAATCAGATTTAGATTTAAAAAAAGAGTAATCCTCACAGATATATGGAAGTTAAAATAGAAATGGAAAAAGAAATACAAGAAAGTGTAAGATTAGGAAAAGAAAGAGGAAAATATGATACACAGACCAATACTGATAGAATTAACAATATGAAACAAGAAGCAGAAATAATGAAAGCCGCAAAAACCTAAAAGGGAAGAAATTTTCGATAAACGAAGACTACCCAAAGTAAATACTAACTTGAAGAAAAAAAAAATAAAGTATATGAAAGAAGCAGTGGGTGCTTCGCAAGAATACGATATAACAAATTACAAGTCGACAACGAAATCTAAATCTACACTCTGGAGCAATTAGAAATGATGGATGCAGTAGAGGAAACAAAAATGACAATAAACGCACAGTGAATGAAAGGTCGCTGGATAGTGAGTACTTCAATGAACACGATCGCGAGAACAGGGCGAAAAACTGATAAGGGTAAGCGGATGGGCAAAAAGAAAAGGAAAACGAATAAAATGGTAAATTGGGGGAAAAAGAAGAGAAGGGCAGTAATGAGAATAGGGACTAGGAATATAAAATACTGTTAACCGTAGAAAATGGAGGAAGTAGCCAGAGAATATAAAATAGAAGTATGGGCTTTACAAGAAGTAAGATAGAAAAGAGAAGGAAGAATTGATATGGAAAAATATACAATGCTCTATGGGGAAAAACAAACAAGGGCAGAATGGAACAGGTTTAAGCAAAAACTTGAGGAAGACTTTAATAGAATCAAGAGAATTAATGGGATAATTTATACATTTGAATAAAAATAATATATAACTAACATTACAAACATAAATGCCTACGCACCAACGGAAATAACAAATGGAGAAGATAAGGAAGAGTTCTATGATAGTATGAGTATCATTTGTGGAAAAATACCAAAACACGACACATTTACCATTAAGGGGAATTTCAATGCAAAGATGGGAAATGAAGAATACTGGAAATGAGTAGCTGGACAGGAAACTTTACATACTGAAACAAATAACAATGGAACGAGACTAGGAAACTTGGCAGCAGAAATGGAGATGTACATAGTTAGCACGTAAAGTGACATGGCTAATCTCAGATCGATAGGCAACCAGATAGACCACATTCTTATAAATAAAAAAAACAACAAAAATGATACAAGATGTAAGATCGTTCCAAGGAGCAGACGTTAGTACTGATCACGTTCTATAGATGGCGAAGTTTAAGCTAAGAATGGTAAGTGGAACAAGATTACAATCAGAACAAAATGGAAAACTGAAATGGTAACAGGAAGGCAGAAATTATACGAAGAAGAAGTCAAAAGATAATTAGCAGACAATCTTGAGGAGGAAAGTATAGAAGAAAATAGAGTAACATAAAAAGATGTATTCTATACGCCACAGATAAGGCTGTAACGATGCGTTTTTATTTTTTAAACAACGCACTGTCACTAAATGAATTTGAATAATTAATTGTTATTACTAGACCAATTTTGTTGTGTATTTAACTGGTATTAATTTTGTATATTATTAATTGTAAACCCAAAGCAAAAGATAGCAAGGGGCCCGTTGTTAGAAATCTGATAGCGTCCTGCTTAAACTTTCGTGCGCACGCAGTCCACTCTCGTAAGCTAGTTGCCTCACTTAAGTTATACTATATATCAGGATGAGCTCTTTCATTAAAGAATCAGTTGGTACCTACACGTTGCAGAGATACTGCTTTATGTTTTCTTGACTTTTCATTATTTTTCTCTCCGTGTGTTGTACTTAGGGTTAGGCATTCTTGCGCCTTAAGTACACCACTCAAACCGTTGAACAGGTTGGCATAACGCATTTTCGTGTGTCAACTTGGCATTTTCTACTACCTACCGCATCCCTTACGAAACCACCGTTCGGCTTATATACCGCCACCCACATCCCTATATAAACTGCCGCTCTGCTTATATTACCGAAATCCTCACCCCTATAACCGTCAAATCCGCTGACTGCGTGGCATGGTTTGTGCTTTACTATAATATATGCTGTTTCTCTGTGAAACTAACAACAACTTGTTTCGCGTTTGAGTTTTATTGTATTTCTTTATTTCTCCGAACTGTTTCCCTTTAGATGATCACAACACTGGAATTTTTAACCTCCACTGTATCTGCCCGACGAACAAACGGAGAGTAAACTTTGTCATCAAATCTGGCGCACGAGATCCGTCTGTTTTGTTATTTACAGAAACTAACCGAATTGGGAAGTAAGTGTCACAAAGTAATAAATAAAAATCTTTAGAAAAATAGAAGGAACGGTTCGACGACGGATGCACAGAAATAATACAAAAGAAAAGAGCAGCAAGATTAAAGTGGTTAAGAACAGCGAATAAGGCAGACCATACTATATAAAGAAATTAGTAAAAAATAGCACAACACTAATAAAAACGAAGAAAACGAGATGGATTGAAGAAATTATGGATGTGATGGAAAGAGATAATCAGAATAACTCAAAATTATATAGATAGGTATATTAAAGACAAAATTCGGAGAGAAATACAACAAACATAAGTAGCACTGAGTGGATGAATCACTTTAAGGAGATGTTAAATGATGATAAGATAGTGAGAGAAAAACGACAAAAATATGGGAAGCAATACAGATGAAGAAGAACTAGACATGCCTACAGAAGAAGAATTTAACGACGTAATAACACAACTTAAGGGAGACAACGTAGGATAATGTAGTCAATGAGTTGGTAAAGCACGGAGGAGAAGTCCTAGGACGAAGAATATTCAAGATGATAACCCATATCTAGAGAAAAGAAAAAATCTCTAATGACTAGAAGAAAGGGATAATAGTGCCAATTTACAAGAAGGGAGACCCAACAGATTGCAGAAGTTATAGGGGAATCACTTTACTATACAAAATACTGACCATAATAGTAAATAACAGATAAATGAGGCATACAGAACTAATAATGGGAGATTACCAATATGGTTTTAGGAGAGGCAGGTCCACCATATAATAAAGCAAATAACCAAGAAGGCAGACAAATATGGAATCGATCTGCAAATCGTGTTTATTGATTTTCAGCAAGCATTCGACAGTCTGAAGCGGAAACAAGTAATAAAAGCCATGATGAACATGAAAATACCGGGAAAGTTAATAAGACTAATAGAAATGACAATGCCATAGTGAGAACACTTGAAGGAGGGACGGATAATTTCGAAATTAATTCAGAAGTGGGACAAGGAGACGAATTGTTCATGGTTCATTTTAACATTAAACGCAGTAATTAAAGGCAGTAATAATTTCAAGAAAACAATCATCAATAAAGCGATACAAACAATTGCATATGCAGACGATCTCATCGTAATAGCTAGAGACAGGAAAAGCCTGGCAGAAGCAATACAGAAAATTGAACAAGAAACGAAGAAAACAGACCTCATAATTAATCAAAAGAAATGTAAACACATGGAAATGGGAAGAGAAAATAGAAGGGCTACAAATACAGCGCAGTAAGGATAGAGAATTACAATGTTGAAGTTGTCGGAAACTTTAGAATAATAATAAATAGCAACAACGATAGAGGCCTTGAGATTGATCACAGAGTACATATGAAAAGCAAAAACATCAGCATAAGTACAAAGCTGAAAGTGTACAAAGCAGCTATAGGGCCAGTAGTAACTTATGGTGCCGAAATAATGAATTTTACAAGCCTGGAACAAGAAAAGTTACTTATATTTGAAAGACAGATAATAAGAAGAATATATGGATTAAAGAAACTTACACAAGATGATTAATGAATTTTGAAATACAGAACATCCTAAAGGAAAAGATATAGTGAAGATCATAAAAGTACAAAGACTTCGATAGTTTAGCCATATAAGAAGAATGGGAAATAATAATGAAGAAAATTACATTGTCATATCTGGTTTTCAAGATACCATTAGAAGAAGAGGGAGACCAAAAAGCAGGTGAGAAGATCAGGTAATGGAGGACATGAAGAAATTGCAAATAAAAACATGGTGGATAGTGGATACGTGGAGGAAGATAACGGAAAAAGCAAGACAGCCAACATAATACAATATAATAAGTCAAGAATAGAGAAACGTGGACTAACTTACTACAAAAAACGAGTTTCCAAAGCTCATTAATAGCGGCTACAATTCCTTGGAATCTAAAGCCATGTTTAAATTTTTACATAACTTATTAAATTTTGGGATAAATGGAATAGAGATATAGGTACTTAAAATCACTTTTATTATTAATTGGAGTAAGTTATAATAAAACTTATGTTTATATAGATATTTATTGTATAAATTGTTAATAATTTGTAAAGGAAACAAATAATTTCTGTAATTTTAAAGATAATACATTTTTCTTTATTATTATCTGGAGATAAATAGACGATTAAATGAAAAATGAAGTAGTTGTAGGTTTGGTAAAATGTCAAATTCTAATTTATTGTTTTATTAAAGGAAATCATAATGTCTAAGAATGATTCTATTTTAAATTTTGTACCATTAAAAATACAAAAGAAAAATCAACATACGTTTTTCAAAAATTAAGTTATTAATAAATAAAGAATTCATTGAAATAAAATTTTGTTCAATATTATCTAGAAATAATTCTGCTAAAATTGGTGAAAGCGGCAACCCCATATGAACTTCTTGATTTTGTTTATAATAATTGTTATTAAATTTAAGATACCAACTATTAGGCAAAATTCAAGCAATTTTAAAATGTCAGAAATAATTAAGTTTGAAAAATCACTCTTGTCTAAAAGTTTTGGATTCAAGGGGTAATGTTTCTTGAGGTGGAATTGACGGGAACAAATTAGTAATATCAAAAGATATTAAGTTTAATTTTTAAAAATGAGATAGATTAAGACTTGTTAAATCATCATTTGTTTAGTATTTTTTGTTGAAAAAAAAATGGGTTAATAAGGTAAAAAATTTTTAAATTAGATAAATAGGTGAATTAATGAAATTAACTATAGGTCTATAGTTTTTCAAATAAAATATATTTAGTATTGGTTTGACTGAAGTTATAATTTATTATTAAAAATCGCAAGTTTAAAATGCGTTTCATATTTTTTTTTTTTTTGTTGTAAATTTTGTGTTGTATGTTGTAAAACTTTTGGGCTTATAGTCAGGTGTTGAATATTTTCTATGATTTCTTGATAATTTAAAAATAAATATTACATTTTTATTACAGTTTTGATCGGTATGAAATATTACACCCAAACTAAATCAAACTGACATTTTAAATTAATGTGACATCCCAAAAAATATACCAACAATTTTCCGGAAAATTTTTTGGGTTGTTATGGCATGGAATAAATAAAGGCATCTTTTGGTTTAAAGTAGAGGAGTAAAATTTGTCTTATACACAATTCTGTTCAAGTAAAACTTGTTTTTACTTTAATGTTACCATTGCTTTTATATAAACAATGATATCACACATTGAATAGCTGACAAAATCTAAGTACATGAAAGTACTAGAAAAAATTCTGAGATTCACAACTGGAAACAAAATTTGTAGGAATGAAAGGCTATTGAAAGATGGGGAGTTAACCAACACACCAACACGAGATCTAAAAAATCAACTAAATTGTGCTGAATATATTAAATAGGAAGTATGTGATGATTTCTGGCGGAAGAATTAAAACAAAAATGTAAAAAATGCTGAATTAATAAAAATAGGAGCCCGAAAAACGGACTATAAACATTTACATTTTAAAAAGAGAAAAGAGTTAAAAAAGATTTGAAGTAAATTGTAGGTATAGACTTTCTATTGAATGAAACTATTCCCATGGAGAAGTAAATAAAACTACTTAGTGGGAAAAAATACTGAAGTATCTAATAAGTGGAATTAGAAAAACTACTTTAGTAAAGAACTATGAAAACAAATGTTTTATGGATAACAAAAAAATTAATACTTTTCTGTTTTTTGAGAGTAAATATTACTTACAGGGTATTTCAAAAGTAGTTTTATAACGAAAAACCACAGATTCACAGGCTCAAAATAGGACAATTTAGCCAAAGTCGTGAATTTAAATTTAAATTTAAATATACCACCTAATTTTTTATGTGCCGTTGAACGTAGAATCTCATAAGCTTTCTAATGATAAAATTGTAGGTATCTAACTCTTACTCAAAAATCGTAAAATTCGTAAGAGTTAGATACCTACAACCTTATCATTAGAATGTATGAATTCTCGTTTAAAGGCACATAAAGAAACTAGGTAAGTGCCATTTGAAAAATCAAGTTATCCATGAATTTAAGCAGTTCAATTTAAATAATTGATTACTCAAAACTTAGCAAGGTTAGAAAGGTGAACAACTAGCTTTAGTTAGCACATGTAATGCATATTAAAGCTACGAAATCGCAGTTAGATAAATTTCAGGATAACTGAGTTATTTAATTTTTTTCGAAACGTCAATTTTTCCAAAAAGTAAAATAATGCAAAACTCTCCATTTTAGACACGTATAAACTCACATTAGAATTTCCCAAGACATCAAAATTTGCAATAAAAAATGGGTGGTTCTATTTAAAAAACATTACTTTGGTATGTCGCACTTTTATGGAACACCCGGTATAAACGAAAATAATTTTAAAATGTGCAGCTTATTGATTTGCACAACTTTTAATGTAAAGTTTTTTTCTAACTTTAATATTTTCCGAGATATCCACCTTCCTCGCACTAATGAGCCACCCTGTATACTTTCTCTAAAAAATAGTTCGGGATCTGTTGAATTAACATTTTCATAATGTATTTTGTTGTTAAAGGACAACGCCCTATTAATACTTCGCAGGTTGTGCGCAATTGGATACGAGAAAATAACTTGGAGCTGTTACCCTGGCCAGCAAAAAGCCCAGATTTTAACATTATCGAAAATGTTTGGGCTCGAATACTTGCTGTTATCCGAAGACAACAAGGGCCAAATTTTATACCAGTAAACCGTAATGCACTAATTGCAGCCATTGATACCGCATGGGAAACGATTAATATTAATTATATTGATACCTTGATAGCGTCAATGAGCAGACGCCTCCAAGAATGTATCAATAATAATGGAGGTCACACCCATTATTGATTTCTTATATTTATTTATATAGTAATACCTTTATTTAAAAAAAAAAGTTTTTATTTAATTTTAAACTATAACTTGGTATCTTAATTATAATTATGTAATAAATTCTTGTCAAAAACTAAATATATACGTTGACAATAAGAATTGCCTTAGTTTTTATTTTCACTTTTATATTAACTACAGAAAAAATGAAACGTCATAAAATATACATTTTGTAAGGACTAAATATTATGAATAGAGAGTTTAATGATTTTTTTAATAACTTACAATAATTAGTAGGGTCAACCCAAATAACCATGTTTAGTTTTTTGATTTAATTTAAAAGTTATTGCTTGTAGACGTTTTTAAATCAAAATTATTTCTAATTTTATTTTGTAAACATTTCCTAAACAAAATTTTGATTCGATAATTAATCGAGCTATGGTGTTTAATTAGCGATACCTTCAAATATATTCTTTAAAGAAAAAATTAAGTAAGCAACGTAAATTACCTATTTTCTAAAACGTGCTTAGTGTAATGATTCATTCTACAGTCCTTCTATAAGATAATCCCAGCCGAGACTACCTGCTGTTAGAATTGTAAATGATACCCTTAAGCCCGCTTCACAATGTGCAAACTTTTGTTTACAGAAATTGTAGTGTCCAAGTTTTAAATTTCATGAGTGTACAGTCATCCGAAATGACGTTGGAATGGCATTACAAATATGCTTTGAGGTAGCCACCTTTTGGTTATTTTAAAAGTTAATTATATTACATTCAAATATTATGAGTATTATGTCGTTTTTAGCTGTGATATACACTGTGTCCAAGATAAGAATGAACAGCATGGGGATCTTGCAAACGGTAAAAACACAAACACTTTTTCAAACATAATGTAAATATACTCTAAATTGCCCAACTTGCAACTTGATTAACCTTCTACCGTTTCAAGATCCCCATGCTATTCATTCTTATCTTGGACTCAGTGTATAATTTTCTTATAGTTTTATAAAACTCCAGGTATTGATTTTTGTTGTCATCGTATCCACTGTCACCCAACGTTTTCGTAGTTTACCAACTCTTTTCTGTTCTGGTGGGTTATATCTTTGTGTTATTATTAGTATCCTCGTCTCTTTCATACTGTTACGATGTTATAGGTTTTGTTTTACCATTACAATAGATAAAGTAAAACATATTTTTCTCAACAAGGTTATTATTTAATTTTTACTCTACACTTATAAATAAGATGGAGAGTTGGATAATAAAAAAATAATTTTTTTTATATTAATAAGAATTAAAAAAGAAAAAAAAAATTTAAGTTAGTGGGTGTTTTTTTAAAAAAAAAAAAAAAAAAAAAATAAATATTTAAAAAAAAATTTAAAAAAAAAAAAAAAAAAAAAAAATAAAAATAATAAAAAAAAATTAAAAAAAAAAAAAAAAAAAAAAAAAAAAAAAAAAAAAAAAAAAAAAAAAAAAAAAAAAAAAAAAAAAAAAAAAAAAAAAAAAAAAATAAAAAAAAAAAAAAAAAAAAAAAATAAAAAAAAAAAAAAAAAAAAAAAAAAATTTAAAAATAAAAAAAAAAAAAAAAAAAAAAAAAAAAAAAAAAAAAAAAAAAAAAAAAAAAAAAAAAAAAAAAAAAAAAAAAAAAAAAAAAAAAAAAAAAAAATTAATAAAAAAAAATAAAAAAAAAAAAAAAAAAAAGGAAAAAAAAAAAGGGAAAAGAGGTTCATTTACTTAGAAAAATGAGGCGTTCAGATTCTTTCATATTATTTGAATTTTTAACAACAGAATCTGATCAAACTTTGACCGGGCACTGATGAGGACTTTGACCATGGAAGGCCAATCCACAAATTCTAATAATGTTAAATACTAAAGAGACAAGAAAAACGTCAAACTTGAGCTAAAATAGCTAACTTTATGACTTCCTGCTTTCTAGATTGTTTTTGTACTGATTCAAAGGGGACGATGCTTGAAATGCGTCGGAGAAGTGCGGATCTTCGTAAGGTGTACGTTTATGGATCTTGATGGCTTCTCTAATCAATCTGTTGTGATAACCGTTAACTGTTGCTAACCGAGAAAGATCGCACATAGTGGTTAAAACGTCGGTATGATATCAGACCTACCACACGATTTGACTTTACTTACCGTACTTATACCTATGTCGCCAAATTTTTTAATTTAAAAAATCATATAGTTTTTTACTACATGGTGGTGTAGAAAGAAGTTAATTGTGAATTTACAAAATTTTTATATTTATCTTATGAAATGATTCCTTAAAAAGGAAAAGAAACGAGGATTTGGTCGATTTTTCTGAAGAATCTTCATGTTTCCACCTCTGCATCGTGTTACCCATCAGACTTGCAAATACAAGGGTTATACATAAAATGTATGCTACAAATTTTCTTAGACATTTGTTTTGTAGTTTTGTTGAGAAATGAATTTCTAAAATAGTAATTTGTACAACGAGAGTTGTGAAGGACGACCTATTAGAGCGTGATTAAGATAATTCACAGAAAAAATACATATACATACCGAATTCTTCAGATACCTTGATAAAGGTTGCACTCTGGGACCAAAACATCAGGGAACAATACGCAACAATGGTTGTGATTGAAGTTAAACTCTCTGAACATTTCTCTTGAAGTCTCATATGGCGTTGAGATTCAATAATTAAAATAATCCACCGAGTTACACGCTATAATTTTTCTACGCTAATTAACAAATCAGCAACACAAAGTTTTTATAAACATTGAGTAAGTTGAATTATAAGTGGGAACATACCCTATCGATATAAGCGCCAGTTTAGTAAATTGGTCAACGTCGGCTTGTTGGTTCGATTCAACTGAAGGCGAGATATTTTCTCAAGCCAATTTTACAAGGTCGGCTTCCACCGTGTTTTGGAGGGCACGTTAAACCGTTGGTTCTAGTTACCATACTAACACCTTTGGTAATTGTTAAAATATACCACAGCTACTTCCAGTCCGTCTGCCCAGTGGGAAAGTATAAGGCCAAACTTCCATAATATATATGGAAGCGATGTTCCTACGAAGGAGCGTATAAGCTGTAGAAGAAGAAGTCGATCTGATTTTTTTAATTAGCCTTTTGTTAATTGTGGTTGGTCTTATACCCATTCTAAAGTGGATATGAAATACAGTTGCGTATCTTGGTCTGCTTAGCAAACACACAAATTGCCGTTATTTAGTGTTGGAGGGGATACGATTAACGTTGCCCGCTAGAAGCAACATACTTAATCGATTCTAAGTTTTAATTACTGTTATACCGAGCAATCATAAAGTTTTTAGATAAGGTATGGTCGATGGTGTAGCTATCTCTTTGACAGGTACAGTTCCTTCTTCGTTCAATTAGATACGTTTACTTTAACTTTTGTTTAGGAGGGGCAACCAAACACAAAACTTTGATGTGCGATTTTGGCGACGTTTCGTGCTTGGCAGGAGCAGTTCCTCAAGCCAATTTCACTTAGTTTTTGTGGATCAAATAAAACATATCCTGGTTTGAACCACAAAGGCTGAATGAAATTGGCCTAAAGATGCTCCCATCGAGAACGAAACGTTGCCAAAAATAGCACATTAAAGTTTTCTGTTTGTGCATCTTCCAAAAAAGAAGGTTAAAATGAACGTATCAAATATTTTTTTTTTTTATTTTTTTTTTTATGATAACTACAGTTAATAAACATCAATTGATTGTCAGTACTCATCAAATGTTTATGAAAAAATGGTGTTTTTTGTCAGAACATAAAAGATTTATTATTCAATTTTACTTTCGTAACGATGTTTTCATTAACGGCGAGTGGGCATACAGCACTGTTGCTTGTTTGACCGAGTTTTAAAAAGATTTAGATGTATCGTATATGGAACTAACAATACGCGTCACGTTATGAAAAATTTGCTAATGTTAACATTATAGCCACATCTTATCTAAAAACTTTATGATCACTCGGTACATGGATCCAATTCAATTTATTGAAAACAAATTAAATAGATTATTTTAAAAAAAAACCTGATTAATTTACATTTTGTTGATACGATTTATTTGTAAACAAACTAAAATAAATATATAGCAGTGCTAGATGACCTACCGGCAGCTCTTCTTAGTCGGAAGTAGTCGTGGGTTGATTAAAAATCGTTTGAAATAAAGGCCTCTACACTGCTAGGCGCCACCTAGGATTACGTGTAAGAAATATCTAGACCCACTAGGAACTCGTAGAAACGGAAACAAACCGTACGTGCATAGAAATATGTATATTGTTATAGCGACTAGAATTCAATTAACACACAGAGAAACACATATACACGACAACAGATAATATCAATTAGAATGCATAGCACATATAGTTATCAAATAATAATAATTCACGAGAGCGAGTTAAAGCACGAATATAAATTCGAGGCATAAACGGTCCAAATAGGTTAGCGTATTTGACAGTCGAAACACCGAGTATCCCTGCAAGTGATTCACGCGACAAATATTGTTCAAAAGGTTTTTAACAACAATTATGACGAGTACCGGACCTTGGCCGATTATTTAAATAGATTAAAAGCGCACAAAATTAATCAAGTACTTGAAAGATCCTTCGAGTTTACAAAGTTATTTATAAGCGCCCAAAAAGGTACGTTGTTAAACGCACGACCACGGTACATATACATAGGACGCGACAAAATTTATGAATGACATGCATAAAAAATTAAGTTAGCTTGTGTAACTAGGAAGTCTTCAGTGTTCGACAGTTAATTGGTAGAGATAACAGCTCGTGTATCCAAATCTAATATTTGAGTATCCAACGAAGAAAAGGAAAAGCCAAAATGGACTCCGTTGATAACGGTTGCTGGCTGCTTACAAAGGACTAGATAAATGGCTTATCTTGAGTGGTGACCTTGACCCGAAGGCGGTTTGAAAGTAGATTGAAGGTTCCACGGTGGTGTGATATCAGATCCACTTTGATATTTTATAGTTTTCGGATTATTATCTTTGCCAGCATAAACATAATTGAATATCCATTGAATAATTAAAACGGAGTACGTCTGCAATGACTAGCAGAGTAAGCCAAAGTAAAACCCACAAACAAAGACCAAAGACAAAAAAAGGTGCTTGCAATTAATAAAACCCGTAAGAACAAATATTTTATTAAAACAAACGAAAAGTAAAAAAAGGTACTTACACCGGAATCGGAATTGAAGACTTATTTTCTAATTAGAATGGGATGATTTTACTTCAATCGATTTTACAAAGCACATGTCTAATTGTTCAATTTTTGGACAGCATTTTCCATGTACACCTTTTCACAACGGAAAGTAAATCGGAAATAACGTATAATTTTTGCGAGAGAATGAGACAAATTATCCGAACTGGCAACTCCAAACAACCAAAATCCCCAAAGCTATTCAATATAAGAATGCATATTCAAACGCATTAGTGTAAACACGGCGGCCTATACTGTAGGGAGAAAATTATCCATAAATCAATTATTTGCAAAATAATTCCGTCACATTGTTTAGATTATGTTAAATATAATCAAACGCTACGACCTGGGTTTTAAACCGAATTAAATGGCTGCTAGGTAATATTATTTGAATATGTAACTTTGAAGGAGCCGCTTAAGAGATACAGTGTTGTAGGTATATTTATTATACTGAATTTTTTCATTAGAGCATGGAACTGAACGACATATCAAATCATTTCTACTGCACCTTTTGTAGAAAAAAATAATTTTCATACCAAAAAAAAATGTGAACTTTTATTTCTTGCCTATCACATTATTTAACTTTCACTACCATCTCGTAGCTTTCTTTGATTATTGATTTTAAAATTGTATTATGAAAAAATTAGTTTACTGTAAAATTTGTCTTTAAGAATTAATTTACTGAAACAAAAGTGCAATGTGCTGAAAGTGTGACTGAACTTTTCTTACTCTGCGTGTGTCTGTGCAACATCAAAACGGTGATTTTAGGTTCTGATTACCTACATATAAATTTATATGTACATAAACCACCCTAATAATTTATTGTAAATTAGACTTCTAACCTAACCAAGCTTTGCATGTACCAGGTAAACATAGCGTTGAAGGCTTTTGGTTTTAAAAATGCTGTTTGATAAATCCACATTAAAATTTAAATTCAATTAGATAAAGTTTTATAAACAAAATTATTATTATATTAAAATATTAAACGTTTAAAGAATCGTCTATAAATAACATGAAATATATTATTTTAGTTCTGTATTCTGGAATAATTTTTAAACAAACATGTATGTACTCAGTGAAATTGTCTTGCAATAATTAACTTATATTGACCCTTTTAAAAAAAAAAAACTATAAAATATTTTAATAAACAAATTAGTTATTTGCTTGTCATAAACAGTGCTTTTATGATTAAAATGTTTGTTTAATTAATAAACTATTTTTCATGTATTGTTAGTAATTAACATTAAATTCAATTCTCTTGTTAAACTTACAGGTTATTTATTCAAGGCTTTAGTGGGATAAGTGTTAGTATCGGAGTCTATGTTTTGTTCAAAGCTAATCTCTGTTGCGTAACTATCTATTACATCAAAACCCTCTCATCAATAACGTTTCTCTAAATAAAACAGTATTTTCTTGAACAAATTAGATTTTACTTTTTTTTATGGATATTTTTGGTTAAATGGACAAGGATGTTTAGTTTATTATGCTTTTATTGTGAAAGTTATGAAAAACAAATTCAAGTAAAAATTGTTGATTTTGTAAAGTAAATAAATAAAAAAATTACTCATATGGTTCTCGAGATTGTGCTGGTAACTGTACTTTTTTAAATAGGTATTATTTTGGATTTTGTAATTAAAAAATATTTTTTTTATGTTTTCAATTATACAATCTATGTTTGATTTGACAACTTTCAAAAAACCCAGCCGTTTTTTAAGTTTTTGTGTCATCTTGGAGCTTGTACTAAGAGGATTTTTATTTGACATTTTCACGGACGCCACGATTTGTTCTGACCCTGCGTTTTGGCCCCTTGAAGTCAACGCTCCGGGCAGGATTCGACGTTTTTGGTGCCTTTCTTTCCGGTTTTGAAGTGGGAAATTCTGACTGTTTCCTTGACACTATGCCTCCACCTACTCAAGGAGACCGATCCGAGTTCAACTCACTCGTCACCAATCTCTACACCAAAAAGGACTAAATTACGCACATAGCCCGCATGCACAAAAAACATTGTTCAGAATACGGATTTAAATTGACCCAAGACAAGATTTAGAAGAAATCCTCATAAAGTATAAAACATCCGTCAGAGTGCTGTCGAATCCCCAAAGCAGCTAGGATCTCGCCTCCGCTGCTTACCAACTTAACAGGATAACTGTGTTTCACCCAATGATGTCGACTCATGGAAAACCTTACTTTTGTTTCCCTACGCCTCTCTTCAAAAACCCGACAAAACTCTGGCCTAAGTCTGCCAGCACGTTAACGATATTTTCAACACATCTGCTCTACTGGTCAGCCAACCCCGACCGAAACATAACCCTAACAAGAAAGTCCGGGCTAAGGTGGATGAAGGGGACATCGAGGAGCTATCACCCTTCTGTCATCAAATGACTTCGTTTGCCCTCTTCAACGAAGACACCCTGGAGTCCTAAAGAAGAAACATCCAAGCCCTTCCGAGATTCAGCCATGCCCACCATGGACAACTCAATGGAACTTTAGTTACGACCAGTGATCTAGTCTTTGAAGCCATTAAGAGCTTTAACAATGGTTCCGCTGGAGGCCTGGACAGTCTTCGACCTCCCAACACCAAGGACCTTACTGCCACGTAGGCCTTAGAAACACGGGAGCGAAATTAGCCGTCTGCGACAAAGCCAGTCAATTTTTGTTATCCGGGAGGTCAGATCTCAGTCATTACTCCTATCCTATTTGGAGCATCCCTCTGCGCCCTGAGCAAGAAGGATGGAGGTATTCGACCAATCGCCGTTGGATGTATACCGTCGTCTAGCTGCCAAATTAGCCTACCATTCAGTTAGAGAGGAAGTTGGTTCAATTTCAGACCGGAAACAGCTAGGGATTTGGAACTAAAGCGGGTTGTGAAGCAGCTGTTCACTCAACAAGACTATTCATAACCTAAAGCTAATTCGGACAAAGTTATTCTCAAAATAGACCAGAAGCAACGCTTTTAATTCAACTAGAACGAGACAACATGCTCCAACAAGTATTAACAATATGTCCCAAGCTGTTCCCGTTTTTCAATTCATGCTACAGTTCAAGCTCTAATTTGTTCTTTGGCAATAATACGTACGTCGCATGTCGGAGCCCAGCAGGGCGATCCAGGAGGTCCCTTACCATACTGCTCGCCATTAACAATCTTATCCAGGAACTGTCATCAGAATTGAACGTGGTACCTCGACGATGGTACTCTAGAGGATCTCCTGATATGGCACAAAAGACTTCCAACACATTATCTCGTCGGGAAAACACTTGGGATTAGAAATTAATCCATCAAAATGCGAGTTGTTCTTTTGCTCTGAACCAAATGAAAGGTTATCCAAGATTTCCAGTCGATTGCTCCCGGCATAAGAATAACCCTGCCAATTTACACTTCTGGGAGCCCTCTCGTTGATTCTGCAACTAGTGACGTCTTTGCGGCTAAACTTGACGAACTCCAACTGCTCTTATCAAGAATTTGAATCTTTAAACACACAGCTACTTCCTTCTTGAAATCTTGCACTGGGATTCCTAAGTTAACCTACCTAATCCGCAGTACACCTTGCACAATCATCTCTTCGCAATCCTGAAAGAATTTGACAATTTTCTTTAAAGAGGCTCAGACTAAAATTACGAATCTGAATTTCGATGCTACCTACCATGACCTGTCTAGTTTACCAGTGAACTTTGGAGGACTACATTCGTAAACTCGAAGATCTCTACCTGCCCGCCTTTTATCTTCAATCTCATCCGTCGAGGAACGAATGGTCTCTATTCTCTCTCCCCTCCGAGACTACTGTTTTTCATGGATACCTTGAAGCAAAAGATGCTTGACCCAGTTAGAACTTCCTCAACCCGCTGGACCCCCTTAAACAAAAAAATTGGGACTTACTTAATATCCACCGTCTAATTTCCCTCCTCGAACCTGAATCTACTCAAGAAAAGGTAAGATTACACTTTACTGAGTGACATTGTCTTTCAAATCTCGGTTGCCCCCTTCGTATGGGAATCAGTTTTGCCAACCCCACCTATGTAAATGTGGTGATAAAGTCAGTGAATTTGGAACCACGCCTCATGCCGTTTTAGTGCAGGTCGACATTCTCGCCACCAAGAAATCAACTCTATCGTAGCCAAAAGCTTTTTAAGCTCAAGCCCACATACGCCTCTTCTGGAGCCGGTAGGTCTTAGTCCTGAAGATGTAAGAGAGCGGATGGTGTGACCTTAATTCCATGGTCCAATGGAAAATGCTTAAAGTATGGGATTCCACTTGCCCAGATAACCTTTGCGCCCTCAATATCCAGACCTCAGCCAAATCGAGTGGGAGCCACAGCAAATGCTGCCGCAGCGATCAAGATAGGGAAATACTCAGATATTGTGGAGAGAGGACTACTTTTCTTGCCCTTTGCTGTGGAGACTTTAGGTTCATTTGGAGATGCGGCCATTCAGTTTACTAATGATCTTGGTAGACGCTTAAAGGATGCAACTGGGGAACCTAAATCTAAATCCTACCTAATCCAACGCATAAGTCTAGCTATCCAGAGGGGGAACGTAGCTAGTGTACTTGGAATCCTCTCCCTTACACCTCGTCCTTGGACGAGATATTTCTACTTTTTAACATTTCATCATTTAAAAAGTGTATTTTAAAATTTTTCTGTACCTAACCCAAGTGTAGTAGTTTTAAAATAAAAAAAAATCTATGTTTTAGGTAATAAATTGCGTGGTAGGTACTTAAAAACTTTTGCATTACAGTGAGTTGACCATTAAAACGAACAAACAGAGTCAAGTTTGAGCTGTCAATTTTGAGTTATTAATTAAAATATGATCGATTTCTCACTAAATAAGCCGCTTAGGTATTTAAATACAAGATAAAAACCAAAAATCGGTGTTTTAGAAAAACTTTAATATTTTACTTATTATAAGAGGCACGTTGATCAAATTTTTAGAATACTTCTAAGAGATCGTGGTAATTCAGAAAAATGTAATAAAAAATGTGTAGGCCTACTCTTTTCGGCGCGCCTATAAGAAAATTAAATTTGACTACTCTACTCTAGGACTCTAGGAACTTGTCGTTTTGTATGAGCTTGATTGTTAAAGATTTCACTCAATATAAAGCTCCGTTATAATTTGAATCAAGTTTAGGCTGTTCTTCAGTTCAAAGTAAAGTTATAACGTAACGGTCTTTCTCAAATAATATTTTTTCTTTTATAAACTTACTTGTATTGATATTCATTTGAGTGTGCGGTTGCGTTATTCTAATGGTCTCCAGATCCTAACATTTCTTCAAGTCAACTTCACCACCGTCGTTATTTAAGTCCGTATACACATGAAGTGCGTTTACGATATTGGCTGCAAACAGTTGTTCGTTACCACGTACGTGAATCGTCCAGCCAAATTTAGTTTGAACTACTGTTAGTGAACCTGAAAGCCTCTTCGTTTCTTCATTTACAATACGAATCGGCTCCCGATCAGTATGGAAATACCAGGCAACACCTCAGTGCTTTCGCGCACGTGCATCTGCGAGTCTATGAAGACCACTGAAGTTTTTAATTTGATGATTCTGTGCTGAAGGCGGTGTTAATGTATCGAAACAAATTTCGGGTACCTTTATTGCATTAATCTTCACTAGTTCGTTATCATTATTTAGCCCTTTCAAAGTTAAGGGAATACGTTTACATAAACGAGACAGAGCCTTTTCGTTTTGACCAAAGCCATAACGTATTTTGTGTATCAGACAACGAGTAAATTTAACTGTCTTTACAAACCCTCTATTCTTCTTTTCAGTAGTTAAATGGCATCTTTGTAGCTTACTTTGCTAGATGCTTGATAGTTACAAGAGCAGCAGTGTCCGTTAAAACTGACTTTAAATACCTACGTGAATTTGTCTGCCTCATCAAACGTGTTATTTAAGTGAATGGATAAGTTAAACTGTTCCCAGAACCCAGGCCACTGCTGATGGTCACGCATAACGTTTGGTGAAAATACACATACAAAGAATATAATAACAAAACGAATATTTGACAACTAAATGTATGTGACATTTTTTTGTCTATTTTTCTAATAATAACGTTGCTAACGTACTCTTTGAGGTTTTTGTGAAAATGCACCGTTTGGTTTGTTTTCTTACTTTTTAACTGATGATATCAATTTTGCAATGACTTTTGGAACATTTTATTTTTACCATTTCTGATGCAATTTCGTCTATTGTTCACGGTTTATTTTTAGTTTATTTATTCGGGGTCAAAATAATTAAGTAATGAAAAAGCAATGGAAGCAGGTGGAACGTTTTGTAGTTATCTATGAGTTATTGAAGTATTAATTTATTTAATGTTTCAATGTCAATTAAAACAACGTAAATGTAAGTAATATATTTCTTAGGTTATACAGGGTGTTAGGTAAACATGCGGCAAAAATTCAATGGGGTTTTCCTTGGCCTAATCTAAGAATATTTTGTCCTATGATGATTTCCTAAACACCTCTTTATTTCGAAGATACAGGGTAAACAAAATGTGCCACAGTAACAATATTAATGTAAATAAAAGTATGGCGTACGCCAATGAGTTTGTCAGTAAAAAATTAAGTGACGTTTAGCTGTTTGATGTGTCACATTTGTTTAAAGTGAGTGACGTTTAGGTTTTTACGTGTCTTTAATAGTTAGTGAAATCCGCTATTATGAATCACTATACGAACGCCGAGATGACGACATGCACTTCATGTATGGACTTGCCGATGGAAATTCATTAAAAGCCAGACGATTGTACATTGAACGGTTTCCTGGCCGTAATATCCCCGCTACTCCTGTGGAAGATTTGGACGAGTTGCGAAATCGGATAATTGCTGGGTGTGAGTCTATTAAAACGACCCTGGTGTATTTGAACGAGTTCTACATTTATTGACAAGAAGATTGAATGCTTGTATCCAGGCTGGAGGAAGTCATTTCGAACATTTATTGTAGATTGATCAACTTTTACATTTATATTTTGATATTAAATATTGTTACTGTCGCAAATTTTGTTCACCCTGTATCTTCGAAATAGAAGAGGTGTTTAGGAAATCATCATAAGACAAAATATTCTTAGATTACGCCAAGGAAAAACCCCTTGAATTTTTCATGTTTACCTAACACCCTGTATATAATCTTGACACACACTCCATAAATTTTATTACGATATACATAAATGAATGTTTTAATATTAAGCATTAATAGAAATATAAATGAAATGTGTGTCTTACGACATCTCGTGTATAACAGGGACACGTGTGAATAGTATAAACTAAGAAAAATTGCATTTTTCTTAATTAATAGAAATGTTTTTAAATCCTGAGAAATGACAATTATTTAAACATATTTCATTAGCGGGCATATTAATACTATTTTCATTATATTGACTGCCATAAGTGTGGGGAAGTTTGATAAAGAAACAGCATCTCAATATACCGGGTGATTGAACTCGGCCTAATCATTAGCCGTTATAGGAGAATTATCAAGATCTGGATTTTGAAGCTTTGTATGGTAGGGTTTCCAAATGCCGTTTCTTTTTCTAAAATATTTTAAACCTTATAGCACTTCCGGTTATACCGGAAATAGAACTCAACTTCGTTATTTTAAATGGAACTATGTATTTTTTCTAAAACCTTTGGAGTATTCGCTTAATTTATTACATTTTTGGTCTAAGTGATGAATACTTAGTTGCTATGTTTACTTAGATATTACAACTTTTATGAAAAAATGCCCACTTACAAGGGTTTCTTAGAAAAATCATAACTTCTAAACTACTAGCAATAAAAACATTTTCAAATACCCAATAATAGCAAGAAGAATGTTCTTTAAATTGAATGGTTGCCAATTTATCTAACTCTATTAGAAATGCCACACTAAATTTGTGAAGTTGAGGAACTTTAAATAGCGATATCTTAATTTTTTCAAATGGAACCCTCCTACTATTATCAAGATCTAGATTTTAAAACTTTGGATGAATGGGGTCTTTCTCTCTAAAATATTTAAAACCGTGTAGCACTTCCGGTTATGCCTATAATAGAACTAAACTTTGTTATTTTAAACGGAACTTTATATTTTTTCTAAAGGTGTTTGAGTATTCGATAAATTTGCTATATTTTTGGTCTAAGTTATGTTTACTTAGTTGCAATGATTACTGAGATATTACTTTTATGAAAAAATTGCAATTTACAAGGTTTCTTCTTCTTCTTTTCAAATTGAATGGTTACCCTACCATACAAAGCTTCAAAATCCAGATCTTGATCATTTTCCCATTACGTCTAATGATTAAGGCGAGATCAATCATCGTGTATAAATATATGCATAATAAATATCTGAAAATTGCAGCACAAATTTTTATTTAGTTTGAAGTCATGACAACTTAATGCATTTGTTTTCATAACCTACTTGTGTGTAATATAATAATTTTTAAAATCGCATGAATTTATTTCCTGAAAACTAGATTGTTGCTCATCATTGAAAAAACTTGAAATTTTTAATTATAAAATCTAAAATAAGTTTTTATTTTTTGTAAATTATTAAGTGTTTTACTTTAACAGAACAACCACTTTATCATAACATTTACGATAACGAATCTATTGTATTTTTGCTGATGCTGATTTCTTTTTATCTCAAAGTAACAATTATATATCCAAACAATACCAGACTTTATGTTAGGTGGAAGTGAATTGAATGATCTTTCTAAATACTCTGTTTCTAGCTAGATTCACCGAATGCATAGTTGCAATATGTGTCAAATTCCAGAAATCTACGTTTAAGGGAAAGGCACTAAAAAGCGTTGTCAAATTCTTGTTGGATAACTTTCCTCATAAACCCAACACAACCACTCCAATTTGGTCCCACCTCACGACTACTGATTCTTTGCAAAAAAATCAACATCATCATATTTAACGACGTATATGTTGATTTAGTTTTCATCTCAAAGTAACAAATAATCTACCCAAGCAATACTAGAATTTATGTTAGGTGAAGTAAATCGAGTGATCTTTCCAAGTACAGAGTATTTGGCTAGATTCACCGAATGCATGGTTGCTAAATGTGTCAAATTCCGGGAAGAATTTCATATTTAGAAAGCACTAAAAAAAGGTTTGTTAAATCTGCTGGATATTTTCCATAATCGTCTGGTTGTACCCTGTTTCGTATAGTTGCCTGCTTTTTTTATTTTCAAATGGTATAAAACACACTAAAAATTAATTTGAATTGTTGATACTCAATTGTGGTAACAATTTTTTTAGAAGGTCTTTAAATGGTTCCATAATATAATCATAGTGGTTTGAAGATGTTTCGGATGATAGTAGTAGTGTTTTTTATTAATGTGAAATTTAAAGCATTACATTCTTAGCCAACACTGAAGTAGAAATTTTGATTTTTGGAAATTGTGAGTTTTTATTAGGTGAATCTAAAAGAGATCTCAAAGTCATTTCTGTAAATAGGAATTTTTAGTATAAGAAACCACTTATTTTAACGAACGTATTTTCTATTCTCCCGATAATTTTTGCTTAGGAATTCGTGAAGACACTGTTTTCATTGGATATGAAGTAGGTGTGATATCGTTTATTATTTTTTTGTCTTTCTTCTTTTTTAATATACGGAGATAAAATAGGACAGCACTTCCAGAAATAGTATCACTTATCATAATGCTTGCCTCTCACGTACCTTACTAAGATGGTTAAAGTCTTACCTGGATGTCAATGAAGATCCTCCTTTTGTCTAACTGATACTTTACTTTCGAAAGTTTTTGTCTGTATCCAAATAATATATCCAAATGGGAAATTGACGTGTTATCCTGAAAATCATCATGTTCATAAACGTCTGCTTTCTTTTTCATCATGTAACGCCAAAAACTCTGTAATCTAAGAACACATTTAAAATGCATCGGCTAAAGTTCAGATAAATGCTACGTAGACTGTAAGTGGTTATAGGAATGGCCCCCAAAAAAACGGGTAAAAAACACACAAATAAATGGGCGCTAGCTTATTTATTAAGGGAGAAACAAGCAAACCTTTATGGAATAAAAACAAATTTGAACTAAAAAACATAAATCTAATAATCAAATCAAATTCAGCATTAAATAATAAACAAACACATTGATATTTGCCTACTCTAGTAATGAATTGACTTATAAACTACGGTATCAAATGAAACATTAAATTTATTTCAATGAACTTAAACTATGAACGTATAATAACGCGAGGATCTCACAATCGTTAAAAACGTTACTAAACTAAAATAACTTATTAAAGATAGTGAAATGGAAATTCGCCGCACAACCGGCAACTCAAAAATAGATATACTGTAGTCGCTAAAAACTTCACAACGTAAGGTACAACCAGTGCTTTAAGGTAGGACAACAAATGCCAACTATGCGTCAACAAAATCAATGCGATGTCAAGATAACCACGACCGCAATTAATTACGAACAGTTTAGGCGGACTTTGGTTTGTCAAAATTAACTTCGGGAAAGTTTGAATTGTTAATATTATAAAAGCACTTCTTTGTGGTAAGAGGACGCCGAAACTGAGCAGGTGATTTGACTGACCTTGATACGTTGTGCAAACGGAATCAGATCCATATCGAAACTGCACTTACGATGATGTAATGCATACGGAATTTTCCATAAAACAAATTTTCTCCCATAAATTAATAACGACATTGATAGTCGAATTTTCATCGTCAGAAACGTACAAATCAAACGCACAAAAAGATACGAATATTCTTCAATTTCGAAACGCACGTTTATTCTTCTGAATCAAGCGTTTCTTTTTGAACGGAACGTACACAACACCAGTAACGTAGATAGATTTGCTATAAAGCTAATCCATTAATTCGTTTTACTCAAAACGAAACAAATAAAAACGTAAAACGTACCCAACAACGACGTGGTGGTAGTTCTTACCACTCTGTCGCCATTATTATTCTTTCTCGCGCGGAAAAGATTTCTCGTCATTATGCTTTGAATGCAAGCTAGTGGGAGAAATGCGCGCCCATTTTAAATATAAGGTGCGATCCATTTTTGACAGCAATAATCAACCTACCCACCTGCAAAGATATTTTGCCACAACAAGTCTGAAAAGTAAACGATAAAATTTTAAAAGATAATTATTTCATGATGTAACCAGAAAATTCAAAGAAAATTTATATCCAAATGGTAAGATTTCATGATCATTAACTGAACCATTGTTTTAATAAAAACAAATTTTTAATTACATTAATAAAATACTCGCATTTAACACTAAAAATTCACTAATGTCGCATAGATCAGCGATTTGCAGGTAGGTTGACGACAACTCCTTTTTATAGATGGAATAAAGTCTAACTATCTCCTTTTATCCAATAATACTTGGCTGGTGATAAAGTAATACACAAGTACTCTCATCTCTAATGCAACATGCCTTATCCATGGTCATTAAATACCGGAAGTACACCTTTGATTGACTCAAATAGTTCACGTGTTTCTGGGATACGGGTGTCGATCATGGAAGATAAGCATCTTAAGAAAGCTTTTGACTTCCGGTTCTGTCAGAGTGAAGAAATCGAGTTAGGAAACTAAAAAGTTCAATCAATCATCATTTGGAGTTTTAGGTTCAATTCCTGGGGCATTCGGATCGGTATGCAAAAGACAAAAAATGTAACGGTCCTTAAGCACGGATTTCTACGTTTCATCGGTGTCGGTACCCGAGTATAGCTTCAATAAAGACCTAAAACTTAGGACTTTGTATTATAAACAAGTTCTGAAACTGTATTGAAAGACAATATGAAGAAGTAGACTTCTAACTATTCTTCACAAGCGGTTTATAGGTTCAAAAGCATTTAAAACAGTCGACGGATTTTATGGGGAACAGTGATTAGTGAAGGGCTTGCGCATACAGGCAGATAAAATTCCAGTAAGTAGAGAAAAAGATGTCAACATGAGCGGAAGTATGAACGGAAGTGTTGAAAATGGCGACCTCAACAACGCAACACGAGGTACGAAGAAGCAAGAATTAGAAACGGCATAGTTTACATACAAAATCAGCCTTATGTTAAAATGGGTGCCCAATAAACAAAAATTAATTTTTTTTACTGTTGTATTTTGTGTCTCCCCTGTGTTTAAAATGTTCAATGATCTATGTTTTGCGACTGTATCCCACTTCTCCCATCTTTCGCCATTTTTATTACTTCTTTAGTCTAAAGTTTTGTCCGTTAGGTAACTTCCTTTCGATTTTCTTAATTTGTATCTTAATCTTCTCATTTCTCAGTGATGTTTTGTTTCATATTTTTTACTTCTTTGTTTCCCAGCATATTTCTTCTGCTAATAATATTTTATAATATACATTTACTTTTTGCGTTTTTTTTCTTTGTGTAGTTTTCAATTCTACCAATTTCTTGTTAATGATTGATCGTATTCACTTATTATGTAGGTATTTCCTTTTACTTGTTCTATAATTTCTTCGAAATTATTCCAAAATTTATTTACTAAAAATTCAGTAAAATAAGTTTTGTGAATTCTTATTTATTAACCAATGGATTTTAATTTATTAAGCTGCTTTCGTGGGCAAATTAGTAAATGTGTTGCCTTGTAATTTTTTGCGCTTCCTAGTCAGGGTTCGATTCCAATGGCAGTATTTTTTTATTCATTATTATTACTATAATACAATTTTGTAAAATAAATTTAATGTTTTGAAAAAAAGTTGAAAATATTAATTTTATTTTACAAAAAATTGTATTAATACTAACGTCTATAATAATCAAAATTGTAGTCAGGGGGCGAATCAAGTCCCTGGACATCTTATGGTAGATAAAACGAATATGTGAATAAAGAAACTCTTGTTATGGCAAAGGCGACGTTTCGCACCCCAGTTGGGTACATCTTCAGTTCGTTGACCAAATTAAAACTTTTTATAAAAAGATGGTATTTTATGTTATTTATCGTCTAAAAATTTTACTTGTTAATTTGTCTTGATCCGTTTTGTGTTATAAAACCTCAATCAAAATCGATTTACCTCCTAATTTGTATGTCTCGTAACATTTTCTAATTGTTGTTTTAATCCTTTTCTGATTTCATTCTTTTATTTTTAATAAATTCGTTGGAACCTTTCTTTCTTTCTTTTCGGATCTTTTTTTATTCTTTATTTTTAAACTTTTTTTTACTCATTAAAATTTGACAATTTTATTTGCTTCTATTAACTGCTTATATCATCTTTTTTTTTTAATTTTTTATTTATTAAAGGATATCGTCAACATAAAATTATAATACACTTTTTATTTAATTATCTTTGTTATATTACAGTTTAAGTAATTTCTGAAATTTACGTTACTACAAAACATTACATAGGTGTAATTATTCATTGGAATTTGCTTTTGACATTCTCTCATATTAATACACTCTTTAAACAATTTTTACCAAGCGAAGTAATTTGCTTTAAATACTTACTAACTTAAATGACATATTACCGTACGTACTGATACCCTATAATATCATTTTTGTGTATATTATTGTTGCAACATGTGATATAAATTAAAAATTAATACAAATCACAGTACAATTTAAAAAAAATTAACTTCAATACTAAATATTCAACTTTTTAATGAGTAAATTTGTTTGAGAAAATCAAATAAAATCAAATAAAAACTAAAAGCAGCGTTGTTTAAAGAAAAAAATTAAGAAAGAACTATTTTAATTGTTTAATTATTTTGTAACAAAATTTTCCTGTAAAACTGCAGTGATGGAACTATACAGGGTGATGCTTTTGAAAACATGTCATAGGTTACTGGTTTTCGTATCAAAATAAAGCTAAAATTAGTCTGTATAGCTGTTGCTATTAGAAGTCAGCTGAATTTCACGTTGTTTTCAAAAATTTGTCAATCAAAATAAAAGTAAGTTTTGATAATGAAAGAAAAATAGTATTGGGTTGCCTAAACAATCAACATTCCTACGTTTTGACAATAAGGCTGAAAGGAAGTCATTAATAAGCAAATAAAATGATATTAGAACTGAATTAAATAGGAAGGCTACAATAAATAAACATCAAAAATTACTAATTTTTATTGATGAATTTTCAAAAAGACCATGTAATTTGGCTGATTTCTGATAACGAAAGCTATGTACAATAATTTTATCTGCGATTTGATATCAAAACTGTTTCTTGAAAGGGCGAGCAGGAATTGGAAAAAAACAGTTCACAATGCTAAATTCTTATGACCCGTTTTCAAAAGCATTTCCATTATTTTCAGACAACAATTTTGTTTGGTACAATTTCGCCTAGTCGATCGGAAGCAGTTTATATGACTTTTCTGGAGACTATTTTTGCCGATATGTGTAATTTTTTTTGTGAATGGTATTAAATGAAACAGTTGTCTTTGATTTCTAACGTTGAAGGTTAAAAAAAAACACGGTTTTTATTCGTAAGTGTCCATTTGAGACAAAGCAAATTTTTAAGACATTTTCCAGTTGGATTTGCCAAAAGATTCTTATTCACCGTTTTGTTATTAATTCACCCTTGGGCTCTAATTCACTACTAGAGTTAGATCGTCGTCAAATCTTAAAGATTAAACATGTATTGGTATTTAGACTGTTAATTTTACGTATGATTTTTGTTTGAACAATTGGTTCGCTTTTTTTGCGTAATCTAGTTGGACGACATATCTGGCTGAGCCAGTTAAAGAGGTCAATTAAAGCAATATGTCTATATTAGGATGCATGGGTTAATGATAACGCTGCATGAGGCTTTGTTCTATTTTGAAAGTGTTTCATTCTGTTGTCTGGTGCAGTATTTAAAATTAGAAGCAAACGGGAAGTACATTGAATGTATGGGGTTGCCGTCTCAACCCCATCGCAATTGACACGATCAATCATACATCTGCATATTTTGAAGTGGAATGCGGAATTCAAACAAACAATTACAATTAAGGAAATGCTGACAATTGGGAAGCATTTCTTAACGACCTTGCTTACAAAGCAAACAAACTTACTTCGTACATATAAAATGAAGTAGGTACGGTAATAAAGTCAGTAACAGTCATGGGTAGTCAGTCAGAGCTAGTGTAGTTTAAGTCCAGTTTGATTCGACACTTACCTGGCGTCGACTAGTTTGCGACGCCGACCAGAGGTCAGCACAAGCGGGTCGCCAAAATTCAACCCGGCCAGCGATCTCCGGCACGACATGTGATACCACGGTATCACTCATGTAGCACATAGTATGCGACTTACTATGTTTTACGACCTACACCGTGTACATTCATTATTGTAAATAGTACAGCTTGATTACGGTATGTGTAAATAAACGCTAGTAAAAACCTAAATTCTTTCTCTGGTTTGACCCGGCGTCAAGAGTATACACCTAAACGCCACAGATGTATATGAAACGAAATTAGATAAAAAATATTTTTTAAACACTATTTATAATAAGTAAAAGTTGAAGTAAACAATATCCATATGTTTCTCAAACTATAATACCACAACATTAACTAAGCTTTTAATTCTGTAAAAAGAAGTTGTATAAGTCCGTGAGATGTAGGTCAATACAAATGCCTAGATATGTAGTTGGCTGAACCATACTTATACAAGGGCAGAATAAGATTTACAAAGTTGGTCTCGGGAACAATAATTTTGAAAAAAAAATTCTGGTTGATCTACAACTCATAAAATGTTTTACAAAGTTTTTTCAAACTTTTGCTTAGAATAAGTTGGACAAAAAAGTATTTCGTTTTGTTGTAATTGGTATAGATACACCGATCACATTTATATTAAAACATGTCTCTCCATGCAAGCAATTGCAAACTGTACTGTCTTCACAAAAGCAGCAAATTTTTTGTTAAGAAGTAGCTTAAGTAATACATTCTGTTGCAACATCCAGTGTCGTCTCGTGCTAACGTAACAAACACGACTCAAAAGCAATGGCATTAACGCAACTTTGTCGACAGATATGTAAGCAGTTACATAAGTCAATCCTTCGATTATCATAGGTGTTGGCAAAAAAATAATAATCACTATTGACTTGCGAACTGTACTACCTTCACAACACTACATGTTTTTTGGATAATTTAAGGATCAGTCAAACGAGTGTGTGAGAAGAATGGTTAAGAAAAAAAACCACTATCATCTGTATCACATTCGACTACAAAAAAAAATGTTCCGCATTTGACAGAAAACGATTATACTAAGTGACATAGAAAGAAGAACACCCAGTAATAATGAATTTATTTGAACAATTTTTGTATACTAGTGTATACGAATTAGATTAGTAAACGATCACAATTTGATAAAAATTAAACTGTTAACTTCTTCAAAAAACTTAATAATGTGTTGCTCCACCAAGATGTCTTGTGCACTCATTAACACGTCTGGGCATACTTCTAATGAGGTGATCGATTTCTTCTTGAGGTATTTCATTCCATGCTATCTGTAACTGATGCTGCAAAGCCGCTAGAGTTTGTGCAGGGTGAGGTAAATTGAGTAATCTTCTTCCCATAATATCCCAGACGTGCTCGATGGGCGAAAGATCGGGAGATTTTGTTGGCCAAGGCAACAAAGCAATTTGATTGGCCTCAAAATGAGCCAAAGAAACCTCAGCAACATGAGGTCGTGCGTTGTCTTGTTGGAATGTGCTGTTGGGGATGGTCTGAACATAATCGTACAATATGGGGTCTACCTACCTCCAATAGCAATAGCTCCCATACCATAACTCCAACTGTGTGGTGCACATGCCTATTCACAGAAAATTGGGGATCTTGTCTTTCACCGCGCCGTCTTTTCACCCTTGCACGACCGTCATGCATACCCAAACAGAATCTGGATTCATCACTAAAGACAATTGAATTCCATTCTTGGTCCCAATTTGCCCGATCTCTACACCACGCTAGACGATAACGTCGATGCTCTGGAGTCAGTGGTAGCACAAAAAGGGACGGTATGAAAAAGAGCCCAAAGGTTCTTATCCGTCTATAAACGGTTCGCATCCCAATCGGTCTTCCATGTTCTTCAAACCACTGGTCCGCAATCGCCCGTGTAGAAGAGAAGCGGTCCCGTAAAGCCAATAGTCTAAGACCTGTACCCTCTCGCTCTTCGTGTACGGCCCTCTTGGTTCCATGCCCGAACACAGACTGCCACAGTGTTTAAACTCCGTTGCGTTCTAGCGGCTATATCTCTCATAGACAAACCAGCCTCACGCAATCCCACAATTCTACCCCTATCAAACTCGCTTAATTGCCGAAAATTATGGCGTCTTCGCACTGGAGGCATTGTGATTGAAATTAAAGAAGCTCTTTGAAATGCAATTTAAATCGCTTAAATGACAACTGTACTTACAAATGCTTAATTTATTGTTTTAGGGCTACTTAATCGTAAGTGTTTTGAATGAGGTTAACAAAACAACCGCTAGGGCAATATGGCTGAAAAACTGATCGTTTTTTATCTTAATATAAACAAATATATTCCCAAAAAAAATTCACAAAATATTCATTCTTTCTATGTCACTTAGTATATTTAAACGCAAGAGTAAATTTGTTATGGTTTGTTGAATTAGATGATATTGAACTTTTTCTAATACTTCATATTTTAGGAAAAGTCGACATAACTTAGAACGCTATGTATTTAGGTATAAGTAGGAAACCTTATGAAAGTACACTTTATTTTTTTACACAAAATCAAAAAACGCAATAAAATACGGGGTGTTCCATAAGAAAAAACATAACTTTGATGCGCCACACTTTTTGGGACCTACTGTATACCTATTTCAAAATAATTTTAAAATGTAAAATTTATTAACCTGCAAGTTACTAGAATGACAAAACTTGTAAAACTTTTACTGCTTCGCTATAAATCTTCGTCTCGTTGGTGGTGATTCACCCTATATATGTTGTACTAAAGTGTAACTGATTGTTTTATGTATTCTTGACATTTTTGTCGGTGCATTTTCTGTACAGAGCCGGTAGGCTTAAATTTTTATATTACAAACTTTTGGGCTCACAGCCGCCTTTATTTTTAGTACTAGTTGGCTTCAACGTCTAAGTTTATGAATGCTATTAGCACATTAGAATAGTGATTGTGAATGCAATAATTTTTGTTTCTATTTCTAATTGTTTCCCTACTATCTTAATAAAAAATTTTTCAAACCCAAATCACATTCTTTAAATTTGTGCTGAAAAAAGTAACTGAATTTGAAATATATCTTAAATTCAGAAATCTGAATTCAAAGGCTACCTATGAATGAAAAGTTTATATAAAACATACTTAACAAAGCTAATGATATACTTAAACAACTTTTAAAATTTTTTACATATTTCCAAACTTATAATAATTACTTAAAATATCTGATTTCACAAATTTCAGTAGGCAAAAACCAATTTACTAACACTCGTTCGAAAAACTTTAATTAAAATTTTGTTGATGAGTCTTTTCAAATTCAAAATAAAACTAATTTTAATCATACAAAGTGAAAGCTTTTATTTGATAAGTTTTTAATGAACATTTTGTTTTGCTTGTTTTGTAAGATACATAAAAACAACGTATCATAACTGGTCCCATTAATTTAAAAATTTTTTGTTTAAAATTTCAATCCTAAATGAAAATGTAGAAAGCTTCTGGTTAAAATTAATATAGCCAACGTAAAAAATTTTCATGATATGAATAATTTTTTATGATTACTGAACGTTCGCCCAATTTTAATTTAAATCAATTCCGCTACAAATTCTGAGATAATTGTTAAAATTTTAACTAACCTATTAAGACATGACTTATTTGTTAAATATTTTTGTTTCAGCTCGGATATGACCGTACATAGCATAGGAAATTCATTAATGGTTATCATTCCGGATGTAGTAGGAAAAAAACTTACAACTTGGTTTGAACTCCTTAGACCGTTAATTACGTTTAAATTCGACTCTGTAAGTATATGTAGTTTAAATATATGTTTGACATTTTTCATTATCAACACATTACTTACTATTACTTCTTTATTTGAATTTGAATTTTTTTTACTTTGGTAAATGAGAAAAGTTTTATCTTTAACAAGCAGCCAAAGATGATTCAAAATTATGTAATTAGTTACATAAATAGCTATTCTATTATGCCAAAACCTGCATAGAATACAGCATTCAAAATATTCTGCGTTTTAAAAAAATTGAATCATTCCAAAGGAGTGAGGAGTTACGTAAAACGTAATTGATTAAAAAATGACAGCAATTTCTCACTTCTCAAAGGAATTATCTCTTAGTTATCACCTGACAGGTGTTTTTGTTTTTTCCTTATTTATTCCATTATTTTGCAGTATTTGTCTTGCCGTGTAATTTTTATGCTTAATAATGTCACGAGTGCGAAGACTTGCAAATTTTCACCAGCTTACGCCAGTAGATAATATGAGCTGATTCAAGCGCACTTCTCTGTACATTTTTTGAATTACTCAGTAGTCGCAATGAGTAATTACTTCTAGTACTCACCCCTTTCCAGCATACCCACCATCCGCGTAATTGCAAGATGGTGGCTATCAAGACTCCACCATATGCCAAGATGGCGCGTATGTAATTAAATAATTTCTAATTAAACCAGCTAATTACACTTAATGAGTGATTGTTCAATGGTTTGTATCCTGATCCTTGTACCGCCGCCTATGTATTTTCAAGGTGGCACCCCCGATAGCATCAAAATAAATGTAATTATTTTGTTTACAATGAGTGTTCAAATTAAATGTCAATTATGTAATTGTGTTAATATAATTAACAGCTTTCTATTGTAAATATTAGTATGACAGCTGTTAAACGGCGTTTTACCCAAAAATTCGTGCGTAAACTTGCAGCGTTAGCCTTTTCCAATACATTTTGTTTATCTCTCTTGCTACTTGAAGAGTGCATCTAAAAGATTGCGGTTGGCCTTGAATGAGGAATTATAAAAAAATCAAAGTTTGTATGAATCTTTATTAAGAATCAAAATATAAAAGAAATCAAATGTCAAAATATGCTTTCTATTCTTCAAATAATTAATAACGAGGATATTATTAAATTTACTGTATTTATTTAAATTTAAACTAATTATTACCTTTGGTATCGCTCGATAATAGTTAAAATGAATCTAACTGGCTAAGCTCGATTGCTACCTGCGTGAGATGCCGGACAAAGCAAGGGTTAAACATTTGCGATCTCCTTTTTAAATGTAGATACGCGAACGGTTTATTTTTTAAAACATGGAAGCGGTAAAAATCAGATATTTAAACGGCAATTATAAATATGACTGTAATTTTACCGCAGTCAATTTCACGGTGTTTTTGTTAATAAACTGTTAAATCACAAAGCATTGTTAGCGCGCGCGGGTGAGGAATAGCCTTCAAACAAAGCAGCTTATAAAAATTTTCTTTTTAAGTTATTATTTCATTTTTTATTATATAATACCATACTTTTTGTATGATTGATAATGATGGAGATATTGTTACAACAATTATAAGAAAAAATGGAAAAATGTGTACATCTTCTACCATATTGCGATTTATTTAAAATAAATTAGAAAAGGAATACAATTTGTGTGATCGCAAGTCCTAGACAGGTAGAATTGGGCCGCTTAAATATGAACCTACCGACAAAAAAGAGTCGTGTTGTATCTGGCAATGATAGAACATTTACTTAATTTTTACACTCGTTTCCATGACTTGTATGTTTATTATTTGTAAAGATTGAATTTTTAGTAATTCTAATAAAAACCGTTTATATTAATGATATTTCTACCATTTAAAAATTATTGATGTGTTTAATGTGTTGGTTAAAGCTTCTTTGTTCAAACGCGCTAAATACATTGCACCTAATATTTCTGTTTTATTGCGCTATTGGGTTTATGCATCTGTTATTAAATAGTATTAAATTTATTGTGTAAAAGTTTTGATTTTACAACAGACTTGTAGGTTTTTTATCATTAGAAAATACCCCTCGTTAATACAATAACAAAAATATTCACTCATATTTTGTTCGAAAGAATTGTAAACAGGTTTGATGTTAATCACAAACTACCAGAGAGTCGTAACGTTTTATAAGCAAAGTTTTGATGTTTTTTTGGTATTAAATATTAAAAGTAGGAGAACGAATGATGATAATGCCAATAAATATGTTTGATACAGATTCTGGTATTCAGCTATCTGATGAAAGAAGTGGGTTTGCTGTCTACTACATTCACTAATTTCGTCTCCAATTCACCTTACAATAAAATGAGACATACTGGGTGGGCCAACGCCGACGAAACAGAGCCAATTGCAGCAGCATCGATAATAATAAAAAAAACTCGTCAATTTTATTTCTGAGGGGGACATCTTTTCAGCCTGTCGGCATTCCAGTATTACCTCTGGTTTTAACGGAAATGACGTCACATTAAACTTTTTAAATGGCAACTCACAGTTTTTTGTGCAAAATCGGTTAGACGACAAAAAATACTTTTCAAAAAACCCCACGTGTTGCTAGTTTCCTTTGGCCGTTCGGGTAGAACAACCGTACAAAAACCCTTAGAAGGCTGTTTTTGCGGATATTGTCATTTAGAAAAACAAACGATATCCGTTAAGAGCTCTAGTTCTACTTTACTATATTTAAGCATTATCTATTTATTATTTTATTATTCGTATGGTACATTTTTATTATTGTATTGTGATGCAAGTGTTATGTATGGATCTTCAGAAGATCAGCACAAACCACTATAGTGTGGTGGCGAAACCTGATAGTCGCCCAAGTAAAAACAATGGTTTTTAAACCGGTTAGATTCTAATTAGTGTGGATCGGATTATTATTTCATTGTCAATGTATTAATGTTTGATTTATGTTGAAGTTAAGATAATCACATTATGTTAGAAACCTATACATATAATTTTAAATCATCGGTAAAAAGAGTATGATGAGATGTCTGCTATATCATTGATCGACATTGACTAAGTCTGACACCTAAAGGAACTCTGAAGAGATGAATAATTGTTAAATGTTACAAATTGGTGGTGGCTGATAAGATATGAGCGAAAAATAACCATAGTGAGCTCTGAAACTCATAGTTCTTTCATTTGACAAGATGGATGTTATGTGGAATATGATCAAGGACCTTAGCTATATCCAAATAAACAACCTCTACTTGATCTTGTGCGTTGAGTTCTTAACAAATTGTGAAAAACAAGGCAAGATTGATTGTGGTTATATAATATTATTTTGAAAACTTTGGCAAACAATGTTTAATATACCAATTGGACAATAATTGATGCTGTTATTAGGAAGATCACTCTTGTGGGTGGTCATAATTTTTCTTATATTTCAGGAAAGCAATGGGTTTTGACAGCGATCTTAAAAACAGAACATAAGGGTATAGCCAAAATGGTTTACTTCTTGTTTGATAAAACTTTAATCTATATATAAAAAGAATTATAATATAAAGGTTGGAAATTAAATTTATAGGGTCAGTTTTCATATAACTTGTTCCGTTACATTTACATATTACTTCGTCCGAATAGAACGTTTGTATTTTTATCATTGCGACGTAATTTTTGTTAATTTATTGTATTGTATTTAGTTCACTTAGATTTAGTATTAATGTTAACGTAGATGCTTACTGGATTTTCTGATAAGAGCAGTCATCCAGTTTACCATTAGCTTTCACATGCTTCGATAAAGGCCGAACTTTTCCGCTTGAAACGTCGACAAACTAAAAGGCCATGGTTATAGATTGATGTCACGTCCTCTCTAAAGTCAGACTCCCACAAGAAAACCCAATAATTAGTTGGGAAACCACGATTAATATAAATTACTATTATGGGTTTAGCTTTAAGAATTGGTCCGTTACTGCACCCAATTATTTTTAACGTATTCAGACCAAATTTTTTTGTATTAGGATATTGTAAGATGGCGAGGTAGTGGGAACTTCAACTATGAAGATCAAAATTTGTTAATTTTTCCTAAAATGCGGGTTTTATATGGTAAATGTCACATAAGTTACCACTTCTCAACTGCGATAGGCAATCATCGATCAGCAAAATACACGTTTAAGAAAGTTACTGTCAGTGTTTAATCAACTAAACAATATACTTTAGTTTGACATTAAAATTGAGTAAATTAGGCTTTGGTGTAAATAAAGTAAAGAGGAGATATCTAAGGGCTTCATCTTAGTTTACATTAAACAACTTAGGTAAGTCTATTGAGAGCAAAAAAAAGCTCTAATTAATATTAAAAATTTTTGGCGGGAAGTGTTTATGTGATGAATCTTGGCAGATTTATATTAAAGTAGGTATTCGAAATACAAAAATACTTTAGGAAAATATCATAAAATACAAATGTATTTCAAATAGTGTATTTTAAATTACAATGAATTTTGCGACTATCTGCAGTTGATAATTGATTAACATCTTACTCATTTACTCACTTCATCCGTCGAATATTATGTATTCATACATATGTCTTTGTTGTTCATAAGGGCGAATAGAGAAGGTATAAAACTTAATAAATGGTTCTGTGTTATAGTATAGATTTTAGGATCCCACAAGACAACAATTGACAAGAGATTTAGCCGAACTTTTCTATCAGGAAAGCAATGGGCTTTTCTGAAATATCGGAAAAATTTGACTCCTCCGCAAGAGTACTGTTCCCTAATAATTTCATCAAATCAACTTTATATTAATCGCGGCTTTTGTCAATGTATAGCAGACATTTCATCATACTCTTTTAGTCGATGATTTAAACTTATATGTACACTAAATTTAAAACTTGGACACCACAATTTCTGTAAACAAAAGTTTGCACATTGTGAAGCGGGCTTAAGGGTATCATTTACAATTCTAACAGCAGGTAGTCTCAGCAGGGGTTATCTTATAGAAGGACTGTAGAATGAATCATTACACTAAGCACGTTTTAGAAAATAAGTAATTTACGTTGCTTACTTATTTTTTCTTTAAAGAATATATTTGAAGGTATCGCTAATTAAACACCATAGCTCGATTAATTATCGAATCAAAATTTTGTTTTAGGAAATGTTTACAAAATAAAATTAGAAATAATTTTGATTTAAAAACGTCTACAAGCAATAACTTTTAAATTAAATCAAAAACTAAACATGGTTATTTGGGTTGACTGATTATTACTTATTTTTTAAATAAATCTAACCTACTAATTATTGTAAGTTATTAAAAAAAATCATTAAACTCTCTATTCATAATATTTAGTCCTTACAAAATGTATATTTTATGACGTTTCATTTTTTCTGTAGTTAATATAAAAAGTGAAAATAAAAACTAAGGCAATTCTTATTGTCAACGTATATATTTATTTTTTGACAAGAATTTATTACATAATTATAATTAAGATACCAAGTTATAGTTTAAAATTAAATGAAAACTTTTTTTTTTTTAAATGAAGGTATTACTATATAAATAAATATAAGAAATCAATAATGGGTGTGACCTCCATTAATATTGATACATTCTTGGAGGCGTCTGCTCATTGACGCTATCAAGGTATCAATATAATTAATATTAATCGTTTCCCATGCGGTATCAATGGCTGCAATTAGTGCATTACGGTTTACTGGTATAAAATTTGGCCCTTGTTGTCTTCGGATAACAGCAAGTATTCGAGCCCAAACATTTTCGATAATGTTAAAATCTGGGCTTTTTGCTGGCCAGGGTAACAGCTCCAAGTTATTTTCTCGTATCCAATTGCGCACAACCCGCAAAGTATGAATAGGGCGTTGTCCTTTAACAACAAAAATACATTATGAAAATGTTAATTCAACAGATCCCGAACTATTTTTTAGAGAAAGTATAGTGAAATAAGAATACTTACTTGTTGGAAAATATAATCTTCGTCTGGATAAAACACTTCGACTGAAGGTTTCATAATAGTTTCAAAATATCTAAATACGCAGCAGAATCAAGACGTCCATCGATAGCCCAACAAACTCCTGGACCCCGTGCGCTAACCCAACCCCACATTCACAGAAAAATAACCACTTCGTTTTTTAGGACATATGTGATTATTTTCGTAACGAGTTCCTTCCATTCTAAAACCTTTAGTGGTCCATCGTTGCGGCTATTAAACGTTTTTGTCGCTAAAAATCACTCGATTCCAAAATTCCAAAGTTTCGTTCGCATATCGCCTTGCAAATTCCAGACGACGTCTCATATTTTCGTCACTGAGAACTTCTTTCGCAGCAGCATTATACTTCTTTATTCCCATCTCCTTTAATCTTTTTTGTGCAGTTATACGGCATCCGGGAAAATGTGTATCTGCTATAGCCCTGGAGTATGTAGCAAATGGTTGTTCTGTTACGTAATGAAACAACTCGAGATCTTAAGCACGTGTAGATACTTTAGGTCTACCACTTCCGATGGCTCTTTCCAAAGTGTGTTCAAGATTCCATTTTACTCGGTAATGCCCTACGGTGCTTTTGGTATATCTAACATACGTGAAATTTCACGCACGCTACGGCCCGCCGCTAATTCCGAAACAATCCGCGCTTTCAAATCAGCACCGAGATGAGGTGGCATTTTCACAACACTTGAAATTTTAAACTAAAATGGAATTTACATTTCTTACTTTATTTATTGGTTCACACTACCCCTTCTCAAACAGTAGGTAATTGTTTATTTATTACATACTTCTAATGACCAATGTAACAACCCTTAGAGCAATATGACTCAAAGGAAGTAAATTAAACAAGCAAGGATATTCTATTGTTATTAAAACATATTCATAAAGTAAAAGCCATTTCCTTATAATGCTAATGGACAGGATTTTCTTTTAAGTATTAAGATTACAATAGAGGACTTATAAACTTTCGAAAATATCTAATTATAAATATTTACACTGCAATTGCGCTTTTTCCTTAATAATTTCTTAGCAATAACATAAACGTTCTTACATCACAAACTAATCTTTATTCGCCAAAAATTGTTGCTTAAGTTGTAAAGCTTCGTACACACCTGAACAACAAACCGAGCAACAAACATAACAACGAACCGAAAGTCAAACAGAACGACAAACGATCTTTTATGATTTCCACAATCCGAACAACAAACGGAACGTTTGTGCTGTTCCATAATTATTTTCAGTAGTTTTCAGTTTATATATATTTATTATTGAGAAGAGAAAATTGCGGAAAACAAGAAGATAGTGCCAACCAAATTTTTACGCACAAAGAAGAGTAAAAATTATAATTTACTTCGCTTTTTTTTATTTTGGAAATTTCCGCCCAAATGATGCTAATAGGGACATCATTTTTTTCTTGCATTCTTAAACACTGATTAATTTAAAACATTTTTCTTCTGTCAACTCCATAATATTACCTAAAACACAACAAACCCACAAAAGGGAGGACAAAAATAAATAATTTAATTCTCCCGCATAAGTTTGTTCGCCGTTTTGTTTAGATTCGTCCAAACCTGCAAACGCATTCGCGCGCATTTTCTTTGATGTCGGAGAAAAACCGACAAGTTGCGGGAACGCCGCAAACCGTTCGTGGAACAATCAGGACTTGCGAATCTGTTCTAAAATTCGTACGTAGCACCGTCCAAATTAATGTTCCGATTGCCGTTCGGTTCGTTGTTCTGTTTGTTCCTCGGTTTGTTGTTCAGGTGTGTACGAAGCTTTACAATAAGCATATTAATATGAACTATATCTTATGAAAGGAGAGTTATGTAACTATAATTAACGACTTAACGTTACGTTAGTAGATTCCATTTACTATTTACACATATTTTCTTGGAACATTCGATAATTAACTATCGGGATATGATGACCCTATACTTCGCAGGTTGTGCGCAACTGGATACAAGCAAATAACTTGGAGCTGTTACCCTGGCCAGCAAAAGCCCAGATTTTAACATTATCGAAAATGTTTGGGCTCGAATACTTGCTGTTATCCGAAGACAACAAGGGCCAAATTTTATACCAGTAAACCGTAATGCACTAATTGCAGCCATTGATACCGCATGGGAAACGATTAATATTAATTATATTGATACCTTGATAGCGTCAATGAGCAGACGCCTCCAAGAATGTATCAATAATAATGGAGGTCACACCCATTATTGATTTCTTATATTTATTTATATAGTAATACCTTTATTTAAAAAAAAGTTTTCATTTAATTTTAAACTATAACTTGGTATCTTAATTATAATTATGTAATAAATTCTTGTCAAAAACTAAATATATACGTTGACAATAAGAATTGCCTTAGTTTTTATTTTCACTTTTTATATTAACTACAGAAAAAATGAAACGTCATAAAATATACATTTTGTAAGGACTAAATATTATGAATAGAGAGTTTAATGATTTTTTTAATAACTTACAATAATTAGTAGGTTAGATTTATTTAAAAATAAGTAATAATCAGTCAACCCAAATAACCATGTTTAGTTTTTGATTTAATTTAAAAGTTATTGCTTGTAGACGTTTTTAAATCAAAATTATTTCTAATTTTATTTTGTAAACATTTCCTAAACAAAATTTTGATTCGATAATTAATCGAGCTATGGTGTTTAATTAGCGATACCTTCAAATATATTCTTTAAAGAAAAAATTAAGTAAGCAACGTAAATTACCTATTTTCTAAAACGTGCTTAGTGTAATGATTCATTCTACAGTCCTTCTATAAGATAACCCCTGCTGAGACTACCTGCTGTTAGAATTGTAAATGATACCCTTAAGCCCGCTTCACAATGTGCAAACTTTTGTTTACAGAAAATGTAAAGTCCAAGTTTTAAATTTCATGAGTGTACAGACTTCTAACATTGCGCATGTTTGGTGTTCATCTAACTGTTTGTTGTTTATAAGTGTTAAATATAAGCAAATGTTAAATAGTAGCGTATACGTGTGAGAGAAAAACTCGATCATGAAATAATAATCCGATCCACACTAATCAGAAACTAACCGGTTTAAAACCATTGTTTTACTGTTCCTGACCTGTCTTGGGCGACTATCAGGTTTCGCCACCACACTATACAGGTTTATGCTGATCTTCTGAGGGTCCATACATAACACTTGTATCACAATACAATAATAAAAATGTACCATACGAATAAATAGATAATGCTTAAATATACTAATGTAGAACTAGAGCTCTTAGCAGATGTCGATATATGTCTCATTTTATTGTAAGGTGTATTGGAGACGAAACTAATCAATGTAGTAGACAGCAAACCCACTTCTTTCATCAGATAGCTGAATACTGAAAATCTCCTTGAAACATATTTATTCGCATCATCATGAATTAATTCGTTCTCCTATTTTTAATTTTTTATGCCAAAAAAACATCAAAATCTTTGCGTATAAAACGTTGCGACTCTCTTGTAGTTTGTGATTAACATCAGCCCAGTTTACAATTCTTTCGTACAAAATATGAGTAAATATTTTTGTTATTGTATTAACAAGGGTATTTTCTAATGATAAAAGACATACAAGTCTGTTGTAAAATCAAAACTTTTACACAGTAAATTCAATGCTATTTAATAACAAATGCATAAACCAATAGCGCAATAAAAAGAGAAATATTGGGCCCAATGTGTTTAACGCATTTGAACAAAGAAGCATTAACAAATTTATAAAAAGTACTGTAATTAACAACATTAAACACATCAATAATTTTAAATTTTAGAAACATTATTAATATAAACGGTTTTAGAAGAATTACTAAATATTCAATCTTTACAAATAATAAGCATACGAGTCATGGAGACGAGTGTAAAAATTAAAGTAAATGTTCTATTATTGTCAGATACAACACGACTCTTTTTGCCGGTAGGTTCCTATTTAAGCGGCCCAATTCTACTTGTCTAGGACTTGCGCTCGCACAAATTGTATTCATTTTCTTATTTATTTTAAATGAATCGCAATATGGTAGATGATGTACACATTTTTCCATTTTTCTTATAATTTTTGTAAAAATATCTCCACCATTATCAATTAAACAAAAAAGTATGGTATTATATAATACAAAATAAAATAACTTTAGAAAAAAAAAAAAATTTTATAGGCTGCTTTGTTCGAGTTTATTAACAAAAACACCGTGTAATTGACTGCGGTAAAATTACAGTCATATTTATAATTCCCGTTTAAATATCTGATTTTTACCGCTTCCATATTTTTAAAAATGCTTATGAAATAAAGCGTTTGTGTATCTACATTCAAAAGGGAGATCGTAAATGTTTATCCCTTGTTTTGTCCGGCTTCTCACGCAGGTAGCGATCGAGCTTAGCCAGTTAGATTCATTTTAACCATTATTGAACGATACCGAAGGTAATCTTTAGTTTAATTTTAAATAGATACAGTAAATTTAATAATATCCTTGTTATTAATTATTTAAAGAATAAAAAGCATATTGTCGTTGATACTGCAATAGGTCGTATGTCAACAAAAATGCCATATTGGGGTTATAGTGCCAAAGTAATCACATAAAACGGTTCTACGTATCTGCAAAAGATCCTATGTGAACAACCAATAGAAAGTTAGGAAGGCGTGTCTATCAAATACAATCAATGTCACAACATTAGTCAATTTGATACTTCAGTTAGTCGTATGTCATGCACATGGAGGTTTTGGAGCCACTGATCATTTGCCAAAGGTAGAGTCACATTACTGTAGATCATCAAGTCGAAAACTTTATTTGGAATCAATATGAAATAGTTATGGACCGTATTCCGTAAAACCTGTGAACAAGAAAGTAGAAGGGTATGTTCCTGGAGAACATTCATGAAAGTGTTCAAGTCTATGAATCTTGATCGACATCTACTCTCTAAAAAAGGACCAATGTAATTTATGTATGATGCACAAAAATGGTAATTTAAATGACACTTTTCATGAAGCACATATCACTAGAAAAAACCAAGCACGAGAAGAGAAGAATAAAGACAAAGAATCTGCAACTTTCTCTGGCGATGAAAATATCTGAGTTTATACCGTAGATCTCCAGGCGGTTGTGTTATGTTCACGTTTACAGGCATCATTAATTTACTTCAAAACCAAGTTAAAGGTTTACCACCTGATTTTCTACAATTTGAATGATAAAGATGTATCTTGCTTTTTATGGCAAGAAAAATATAACGATAGAACAAAAATATTTGGAAGTGGGTCATACCCAGATGGAAGTTGACTCCATTTATAGGACTATAGAAATGAAGTTAGAACGAAAACAAAACGTTTTTATGCCTGCTGACTATACACATATTATTAGATCAGCTAGAGAAAAGCCATCGCCATACAATGTCATTACATTGACATATCAAGATTTCTTTAAATATGACTCAACAATTTATACCAGTATTCGACCTGGCTCTAAAACTAGAGATCCGTGTGTTACTGACATTTGTGCACTACAGTACTTGCCAGAAGGCATTATTCGGTACAAACTGAACTTCACAGATATGTGGACTGATATACCTAGACGTCCCTTACCGGAATCTTACTCTCCCGAACATCCACCGTTATATAATTTACCATGTGCCATTGAGTTGTCAAAATTTTTGCCCTTGCAAGAACCCAAATTGTTAATGCCTGCAAAATATCACCCTTTTTATGACACTTTAACCCATCCGAATTTTACTTCATTTAAAGCATGTGTTTATTTGCGTTCAGCTTCAAACACAAAAAATAATCGATGTTAGTGATTACACTGATTACTTTGTTCAACCATGTTTGGCTATAGTTTTTTTTATTTTTGAGAGACTATAGTTAGTTTTTTTAAAGGTTTTAATTAGTCTCCATATGTACTTACTAATTTAATAAAAGAGAAAAAACAATTTAAGTGTTTTTTATTAAAACATGAAATGGCAAAATATCTTATGTAGCCAATTTTTAGAAACAATATGTCGTATGTAAACATAATTCAGGAATACAATAACTGTTCATAACCAACTGTTATTCACAATAAAAGTAACATAGCATAGTCAGATCTCCATATTTTTTGAAATTATACTCTTAAAGTAACAAAAATATTTGATTTTTTTTACCCCTTGAAAACTTGTTGATTTTGGCATACGGCCTATTGCAGAATCAACGACGATATTTTGCCTTTGATTTCTTTTATATTTTGATTCTTAATGAAGGTTCATACATACTTTGATTTTTTTTATAATCCCTCATTCAAGACCAACCGCATTTTTTTAGATACACCTTTCAAATAGCAAGAGAGATAAACAAAATGTATTGGAAAAGGAAAACGCTGCAAGTTTACGCACGAGTTTTTGGGTTAAACGTCGTTTGAAACCTGTCATACCAATATTTACAATAGAACGCTGTTAATTATAATTAACACAATTACATAATTGACATTCAATTTGAATACTCATTGTAAACAATATAATTACATTTATTTCCACCCTATCGTGGGTGCCGCCTTGAAAATACATGGGCGGCAGTACAAGGATCAGGATACAAACCAATAAACAATCACTTATTAAGTGTAATTATTGGTTTTAATTAGCAATTATTCAATTAGATACGCGCCATTATGGCATAGGGTGGAGTCTTGATAGCCACCATCTTGTAAGTACGCGGATAGTGGATGTGCTGGAAAGGGGTGAGTACTAGAAGTAATTACTCATTGCGAGTACTAAGTAATTAAAAAATTTAAGAGTAATTGCTGTACTTGCGTAACCCTTTCCACCCCACCCATACCATCACTTTCAATTGCACTTTAACTGAAATATAAAATAGCAAAGACAAACAAGATGAAAAAATAGGAAAATAGGAAATAGGTGAACGTTTTCTCCTTTATTTTCTATCAAGTGACTGTATATTTTCTTGTCTTCTTGCGTAGGTGTCGTTTTAGTTGTGGTGGCCATTGTTCATGTTGCAGAGGCGTTTACTGTTAACTCTTTGATGCTTCTCAGTAATTGACAGTGTTTTCAATTTTTGGCAAAATTGCTGCTGGTTTAGCTATAATTGATTTGATTCAGGTTCGTCAATTTTTTGTTGTACTTTGATTCCACGATTCTATGCCTACTTCTTGATTGTAAATAGCTGGAAGATAATCATTGGTTAATTCGCAAAAATGCCTGAAGCCGTGTAAAAACCCTTTTTGAATGGCTGGTGTGTCTAAAATTTAATCTATTAACTTGGATATTGGGTATTGAAGAGTTCGCATTTATGACTTTATGAAATACGTCATGAATGTTAGACCAACTTTGGTAACCACCACTGAATATTAAAAGTAGGTAGATATTATGTTTTGTAGGATATTATTGTACTTAATTTTTGTCTCAGGGCTTCCATTGTATTTTTATATATCTTTTTGACGTCGTGGAATTGTTGAAACAAAACATCTTCCGAGATTAAACAGTGTCGAAATGATAAGCGTTTCGCCCAATATCGTAAAGGGATTCATCATAACGCTAGTTCAAGGCAGACAAGTAAAAGTCAGGTAATCAACTTTCTGAAGTTTCTAAAGTGGTACAATCGTGAAAGCAAGGTTACGAGTAACGTATTATGTTTTTTGGATAGCTTTTTTGCTACATCGATTTTCAATAAAAGTATTAGTTAGATATTAGAGAATGGTAAAAATAATAATATAAAACCCATTCATACTGACAAGTATCATTTTGACACGGTTCAATTTCGGAAGCCTCAGTTCTAACTTTTCAAATTGGTTTTCAATTAGGTTGAGAATTTGAAGTTCTTGTTCAAAGATCATTACTTCTTTATGAAGGATTTTAATTCTTAGATAATCTTGTTTTGTAGGTATTCGTTGCGACGTCTTTCTTGGATTTCAATAATTTATCGATTTATATTTAGTGTAGTACGATTGTTTCGATTTGTCCAAACTATTGGTTTTGTTGTGCAGTGTTCCATAGTTTCTCTAAGGTGAATATTTTTTAACAATTTTTTTTTATCCTATAGTTCTTGTTGGCGAATGAGTGCATTAATTTTTTGTGTTTCCGTGTTGATGTTGACTTTTTTTCTTCTTGAAGGACCAAATGTGTAGACATGTTGTAAGTGTTGCCCGTTTACAGTAGAGCATCCTACCTCGGTAAGCAATACTTTAACAATGTCAGGTTCTGCGATGATGGTAGTCGATTAAACTGGTTTAATAGAAGTTTATTTATTTTAAATTTGGAACATATTTGTATATTTTAAATTGTTGATTTAACATTTTGGTTAACATTAGTGCTAGACAACTGCCTAGGGCGCAAAACGTTTACAAGTAAGGAAAAGTGACGTTTTAGTAGTGATTGAAGTAGATTTCATTCACGAGCGTAACCAGTGAATTTAATTTTCACAACTTGGTAAAACAATTTTCATACGAGTAAACAAAATATTAAATTGTACGGAGTAACTTTTAAAACAAAGTTTTATACATTTTATTAACCAGTGCTTTCTAAATAAAACTAATTAAGAATTATTTAAAGACGACAATGTTACAAGAAAGACTAGTTTTATTAGCAACAATTTCTGTAGAACACGAAGAATCCTCAATGTTAAATTCAAAAGAATTTGTAATAACTTAAAACTTGAGAAACATTCCCATTTCATTTTTTTTTTGTTGTTTCTGGATTTTCAAGTCTTCTGCGATACCTAAAAACACTTTTAAATCAAATAATATTTTAAAAATAATAGATAATAAAACAGAAAAATTAAACGATTTAGGTGATACCTACTAAAGAAATACCAAATTTATCAAAAAAATAATTCATTTAATTATTACACATAATTGTAATTACAAATTACATTTGTACAAAAGCTTAAGGATATTATTTGTTTCAGATTTAAATCGAACGAATAACATTTTCGAATTAGTATGCACCGAACCCTTAGTTAATACTGCGAGGAAAGGAGCCCAAAAAAAGGAAAACTCGGAAGACGATGATACAGAAGACTCAAATTTGAGATTAAAAGGTATGTTGTAAATTTTAATAATTCAGATGTTGACTTCAAAGCTGAAAATAATTCACAAGTCGAGTTATTTGTGTATCAAGACCAAAAAGTGTGTTTTTTTGGACGAGTTTAAAATTGAAAAACAAAATAGGACGAAATTACACTTTTGGCAGTGGTGCACACAAAATTTTTTTGGCCACTTCAAAAAGTTCAAAAAGTTAATTTGATAGTAATTAAAACAATTTGAACAAACACTTAAAAACGAAAACAAGCAATAAAAATAATCAATCTGTGGTGACAGTGTAAACATACCCTTACCACAAAATTAGTTGCACTCTTAGACCAGTTAACTTCTTAGTTCTTACCGCCAAAGGGAAAGTAAAATACGGAACTGGGGATAATTTCCTTCTTCTGCTTGGTGCGGTGAAGGTGTGCGGATGTAAGAACCCTTCGGGTTGCATTTTGTTAAGTTAAATTAGTAGGGAAATCGCTTGGGGCAAGAACACTGGTTTAACATACCGGGTACGTAAACGACGGGGCATTAATCCAGCTGATCTTTCGAAAATCAGAATCTCAACTTTTACAGTCAAGGACCAATTAAAATTTTAAATAATCGTGACGCCGCAACTCTTGCCAAGAAGCTTTTTAAGCCTTAAGACTAAGTATGGTGTCAATATGTATGTTCTCAAAGAAGCTAAGTCAACTGTCAAATAAAAATAATAGTTTTAAGACGTGATCAACTCGAAGTTAAAGTGAGCGATTCTAGTATTTTAACGGTAACATTAATGAATCTTTAAGAACTGTGAGATATAAATTTCTAGATAAACTGTTCTAGAATAACATCAAAACCAACAACTACTAACCTAAGTATACGAGAAAATTTACGTCAATCGGTCGTCTAAGGTGGGGCCAAAGGCTACAAAAATGTCAATTTCGGCACCTTCAACCGGAGTTTATTGTTGCTAAAATTAAAATAGTAGATGTTAGATTACATATATAGCTATTCAAAACATTTGTCCTTTTCTTCTTCTTTAGACTTTTATCTATCATTAACATATTTGGATATAGGCTTCCCTTAATTAATTCCATCTGTCTCTGTCGTGGTTTATTTGCGAGGTCGTCTTTTCACCCAATATGTTGTTTGCTTCCCGCTTTTTTGCCTATCTACCGATTTGTGTGTTCTACTTTTAGCTTTCTATTCGTTCATTGTGCCCTACCCATTTTCATTTTGGACTTGCTGCTCTTTTGACCACGTCGGTAACTTTTGTTTTGTTTTATATCCACTTATTTCGTTATCTTTAAGTGATATGTCTAGCATTTGCCTTTTCGTACTTATTTGCGTTTTTTAAATCTTCTTTGTGTTTGCTTTATCTGAATCAACAACTCTGATTCTTAGATGTAAGGGTTTTTTGCGGTTTTTAAGGACGTATGACCTCTTGCCAAACGCTGTCCAACCCATTCTTACTCTTATTGTTATCTCAGCAGTTTGGTTATATTTGTTTGAACTGATATCCCGTTCTAGATACATATATTCATTTATTTGCTCTATTGTGATGTGTTTAACGTTAAAGAAAAATCCTCGTCTCTATTGGTCATGACTTTGGCCTGATTTAAATTTATTTTAGATCTTTATTAATTTACTTTGAATGGAATGCAGTTAACATACTTTGTAGTTTGTTTCAACTGGTGAAATTATGACCACATGATCGGCATATATAAGGTGTCAAAATATTTACCATTGATGTTGCTTTTGATAAGTGTTCCTATTCCTAGAGTTTATCTTACTATTCAGAGATCTTCTCTCTTATGTATTATTATTGTTCTAGAGTTGTTCCATTGTTCAGGTGTTTTACCTTCCGCCTATTTGTTGAACAAAATCTTCACGGAGCTTTATTCTGGTTTTTTATTGATCTTTGTGGTGGTGTACAAATCTTCGTAGTACTTTTCAGTTCAGATATAATTTTGGATGTGTCTCTTTCTTCTGTGTCTTGGTCGTTGAGCGCCACTATTTTTCATTCTTTTGAGATTGCGATATTGTTTTGAAAATATTCTATACGAGTTTCTTGGTGATTTTTGATATGCTTACGTATTTAGTTCTTTGAATTATGGTTTCTTCTACTTGTATTTAATACTTGTCTGCGTTTTTTGAACATTTTTCTAGTTTTTTCACTTTTAACTCACTCTGACTGACTTAGACTGTGTTCTTGTAGCAGCTTTAGAAGAGCTTGTAACAGTTCATTGGTTATTGTAGTGTTTAAGTCGTTCAGTGATAGATCCTCTAAACCTAAATCACTGGCTTCTCTTCAGTAACTTATATACTGCGCTGTATTGCTTTTTAGAAGTTTTTTTTTATTTTCTGTATTGGTAGTTTATATTTTCTCTTCTATCTTGCATAATCTTCATTTTTATTTTAGCTCGGGCTAAATGATTGTCCGGTACTATTTCTTTTTTTTTGCCAAAATATAGTCAATCTCGTTCTTTGTCACTACATTTGGGAAATCCTCGTCCATTTTCTCTGAGGTTTCTTTTGTAAGAAGCAATGCATAACGCAGCGTTTTTTATTTACTATACAATTTGTAACTGAATTTCCTCGTTTGTTCGGTGTTCCGTATCTAAATTTTCTCATTTTAGTTTCTGTTTCTTTTAACCTCTTCCAATAACTAATGTATATGTGCCAGTGTATTTGTATAACGCTTTTGTTAGTTGTTTGTTGAACTGTTCTAGCTCTTTGTCTGTATGTGCTCTTGTTGGGGCATAGGTTTGTATTATTTTCGTTCCGTCTGTTTAATTTCATGATAACAACAGCCATTCTTCTGAAGATTCCTATGTATTGCTTTATTTTGCTTACATGTCTGTTTGCTACGAGAAAGCCAACTGTATCTAGAGTTTCATTTTCTTTACCTTTATAATATAGAACGTTTTGAGATTCTAGTTTGAGGATCTAATAGTTTCCAATTCATGCGTTTTATCTCGTCTTTAAGTTTGTGCAGTGTCTCTTCCTTGTCTAGGCATCTTACTTTATAAGTTGCTTTGTTTATTTTATTTTCATTGTTTTATTTCGTCCCTGGAAGTTCGTTTTAACCTAAGTATTATTTGCACTCACCGCTCTTTGATCGCTTGGGACTGATGGTATTAATCATCTTTAGGGAGTGGTTGGCCGTAACTCACCACGTTGGTCATACGAATTGGTGGGTGGGAGAATGTAGAACATGTTAAATTTGATTTGGTTAAGAATTTAGGTTAGTACAAGTCCTACTCAGTGATCGGATGTAGAAGAGAATATGGCTCACATGGGCAGGGGCTTTGTCAGAAATAGACCCTAACCAGATAAACAATTTTAAAAAGATACGAATTCATTTTTAAGGTTTAATGTCTGAAGGATACGAAAAAACTATAGAGGAATAAAAAATGTGATATGCAAATTGGATGAAAATACTACAGTGACAAATTTAATTAAGATTTGAACATATAGATGAAAAATTTAATAGAAATAACGAAGATTTAAAGGTAAAATTAACAATATTTTTTCAACGCAACAGAGAACAAAATGACCAAGAAAGTTAAGAATCTAACTAAACAAATTAAAACAAACGTTAACAATTTAAAAGAAGAGGATTCGAGAAAGAGAAAGATGTTTTTATAAAAATAGAGGCAAATCTAATGGAAATTAAACGTGAAATAAATAAGAACGTCAAAGAATTTGTAATAAACCATAATGGAGTAGAAATAAAACGGCAAAAGACCAACTACATTTTTTATATCTCTAACTGCTTCAACGTTACAATGTTATTATTTTTTTTATTAGGAAGCATTAACTGCTAGGGTTATAAGCTTCCATCTTATGTATATGGTAGCCCACGTTACGTATTATTATTATTATTAATATTTTTATTAGTATTAGTAGTTACATGATACCGTTTTCGCCTCACTTTTGGGGAAAATTTGAATTTTGGTCGTCGTCGGCTATGTTCGCTAAGCTTCGTTTGTAAGGCAAATTGGGGGCGTTGAAGCTTAGTAGTTGTCGGGGGCGTGCGCGCCTGTTGGGACGCAGTCGGTCTTGGTCGGCTATGTTCGGGTCTAGTCGGCCGTGGTCGGTCATGTTTGGGCTTAGTCGGTTTTGTTAGTAGTGATTATATAAATTGTGTAATTTCATGTGTATGGTTTATTATTTGGAAACTGGTCAGCGTAGGAAGAAAGCTACATTGTTGCTATCAGTGATTTCGTCTTATTTGTATTCGATGAGATAATTTCAAGTGTTCTAAATCGCAATCAGTTAAAATTGGATTCTGTGTCGAACCTGAAAAATCGATGGATACATTACATCTCGAAGGCTGGTCCCAAACCGTATCGCCGGATTATTATAACCATACACTGTTTTCCGGAACTGGAACTCATTTTTTAAATAACGGCATATCACTTGTTGATTATCCTAAGGGTTATTGATTATTAGCATTCAATCTTACCCAGATCTAAGTGCTAATGCTACCACCTACTGGAACCTGGTAAAAAAGCGGATAAAGCCTAAAATCAACCAATCAAAATAGTATTTAAAACGATTTTTTACATCAAACTAGGGAAAGGATGACGGTAAAATGGAAAGGTTGAAAAGTTGAAAGAATTGTTAAATTTTTATAAATTTTAACAACAGAATCATGTTAAGAATAACTTTATAATCAATGGTTAAGATTAGCTAAGGAAGAGTTTGAATTTTTAAATTGTAGTGAAAGTGTTACGAATTAATGATTACAGAGATTAAAAAAAACGATTAAAAGTGTCAATAAAATATGAAATAAAGAAATAGATTAAGTTAAGTTAAGAAAAACCCAAAATTGTTAAAGGGACAAAACAAATTTTCAACAAAAACAAAATAAGAAAAAGAAAAATATTTTATTCAGCAAACGAAAAGTTACTAAAACACAAAAATAATGGTTCAGTTGTTAAATAACAGTCACGTACAGTTTCAGCTTTGGGCAGCAAATTTATAAAACGCTATTATTATTTAAAGAACGCATAGAAAAAAGTATTTGAAGCGGTGTACATGCTTCTAGTGTTATTTTCTCGTGATATCTAAAAATATTTATCTTTACAACAATTTTTTTAACTTTATTTTACCAAAGGCCTTTTACTTTCCGATACTTCCGGAAATAGGTCGTGTTCAAATTTATTGATATTAAGGTTGTTTCACTTTAACTTATGTTTGTATTGCGTTCTGGCTATTCCTTCTTTTATAATATACATATAAGAGTACAATTTTTTTCGTATTTTTATTAAAAATTTGAATATTAAAAAGAAATTTATACTTTTCGTCAAAATTAACAAATAATATAAAATGTAGCTAACTTTCAATATTTAACAATTTTTCGAGGATATTAACCGATTTTGATGATCATTTATTAGTTTTTTATATTGAAGTTTCAGGAACCCAAGTGGATTTAAATAGATTATTTTTTTAAAATTCTATTGGTGTGCATGGTGACATTTGATATAGTGTTTTCACACAGAAATTAACATTCTGTATAGTAAGAATTGACTCAGATTTCTTTTAGTCTAGAATCTGGATTGGTTGACAAGTCCATTGCCTTAAAGTCTCGCTTGTTTGTTTCAAATGGCTCGAAGCGTTAAAGCTCCTTACGATAACCGGTAACTACGGTAACTATTTCGACACGGTCCAATCCCGAAAGAAGTTTTGTTTTGACAACCCTGTATAGTAGGCTGATTAACTGAGTAACTGCCCATGAAAGTTGGAAAATATTGCCATCCTTTAGTCTTTTGTTTTTTTAATAACCATTTTATCTTTAAGAACAGAAAAGTTACAAAGTAACTGCTGTGTTAAAACACCCTGTACGGCATCATGTCACAATAGTAAACATTGGAAAAATGATGTTGGAGGCTTTTGGGAAGGTGTAAGGCAAAGTTGCTTGTTCTCATACTTCTCGGTGGTTCTGCAAATCACTTAAAATTTGTTTGTGTCAGAAACTGAAATAGTAGTATCTATAAGAAAATTTTAAAGAACTCACGTATTTTTGAAGCACCTTGTACAATCCAACATATTTTAACATGTGGTCTTGGTTATGTCAGTTATGTGATCTCGATAATCAATTTCAGTTTCTTACACTATTTGTCGTTATGATAATACAAAGCAGTTAGCTGTTAGTGTCCCCATCTATGTACCTACTTTAAAAAAATATTAATTAATTAACATCAAAATAATAAAATAAAAAACAAAATTAAAGAAAACGTTACAAACTGTAACAATTTTTAATTTTGACAATGTGAACAAAAAATGAAGTTTTGTTCTGAAAACAAAAACATTAATAGAAGTTAATTACAAATTTAAATTACGCTTATTTCTAAATCAGATTTTGTATCAAAGAAAAATTCGATTGAAGAAGTAAACCCGTAAAGTAAGGCATGCGTTGTTTTATGATAGTTTTTAGCAGTGACGTAAAAGTGTCATTTGAGTTTGATGAGGGTAATTTTAAATGTTTCTATATTATGGGTATTGTAGAAAATTAGAAAATCACGAGGCTACTCAGAGGGTTATTACAGACAAAATTTACATTTTTATTAATTGTTTGATTTGTTTAGTAACGTATTTTAAAACAAACATTTTTATTGTCCAAACATCGTGTTTGTTGTGATTTTTAACTAAATAATTTTTTTGTTATTTATTATCAAAAATTAAAAAAAAATTATTAGTTTTAGTTCGAAAAAATACTTCAAGAAACGATATTCAAAAAGAATTATTGGGTTTTAGGATTTTGTTTGCGTAGAAACTTAGAGTTATAATTTAGAATTAGATTAAATTCTGAATTGAAATAATCAACTCCTTGTCCTAAAAATTATGAATTAATTAATACAAAAATGTATCTAGTTTTTTAATTTTATATTTTTCTGAATAAAAAGTATTCGTTTTTTTAATAATTTAAATTTCGGGAAGCTTGTTTTTAATTTTCGTTAATTAAAGATAGTGAACTTACACTCGAGTTCTCTCACTCCTGAAGAGTTCCAAAGGACAAACAGCTGTCGACTGATTCTCACCGTTTGTTTAATATTGTACAATCTGTTGCGAACTTAGAGCTAGCGATTTGAGATTGTTATTTAGTTGGTTATAATATTGGAAGAATCGATTTATGTAACTGCTTACACATTTGTCGACAAAGTTACTTTATTCAAATTAATTTTCGGATGTGCTACAATAGCACGAGCGGACACTAGAGTTCCCTTTTTTAAAGAGGACCGTTAATGATAGTATATTGTTTTTCATAGCCTCCTACAACAAATATTAGTCATACTTATCACATATGTTAAAAGCAAATTATCATCAGTAATGTATTAAGTTCATAGTGACTTATTGATAATACTGGTTAGGTAATGCACGACTGCTTGCTGCGACGGAAATTTGCACGACTGAGCAGCAGGATTCTGCCTATTATATTTTGGCATGTTGTTTTTTTTTTACTGGCAAAACTGTTACTGTCAGTTTATTACTTGTCATTTAACATTTATTGACGGTTCTAATTATTTTCATTATTATCTATTACTATCATATAATCTTGGCTATTGTTTTATAGTTAATAATTTGTGCCTCTCTTGGCAGTTGAATCCTTAGCAATCATGATCACTCAGGTTTTTTCTCTTCTCTTACATTCTACACACCCTGTAGCAGCAAGGTTTCGCAATATCAAATAATCTACAAAAATTATGTTTCGTTACGTGTTTCACACAAAATTATTTATAATAAACCGTATTTCGACTTCAATCGAGTTACGAAAAGTGAATCGTTTTGGCGCCTACCCTACTTTATTTATGAAAAATGACAAAATTACTATATACCTATTTATGTAAACAGTAACAAAAAGCATGCTTTTTGTAACAAACATGATAATTGTGGGAGGAATGAAACGGATTCCTGCAATATGTTACGGTAATTTAATCTCCGATACAAACGGCATTACGTTTGTTTTTTCGTTCGACGTTTTAAGATGGCGCGCGAAGGTGTTTGTTCTGCGCTTGCTCCGCGGTTCACTCTGTTTCCTGTTCAAAGAGAATTTCAAAAAGATGGTGGACGTGTGTGCCGTGTTATAATTTTGATTAGGCTCGTCGTATACTAGGAAGATCCAATACGAGTAATATTCGCCAAATGCACAGATAATTGGTTCTTTATGCGCGTTCACCATCACAAAAATGAAGTTTTTGTTCTGAAAACAAAAACATTAATAGAAGTTAATTACAAATTTAAATTACGCTTATTTCTAAATCAGATTTTGTATCAAAGAAAATTCGATTGAAGAAGTAAACCCGTAAAGTAAGGCATGCGTTGTTTTATGATAGTTTTAGCAGTGACGTAAAAGTGTCATTTGAGTTTGATGAGGGTAATTTTAAATGTTTCTATATTATGGGGTATTGTAGAAAATTAGAAAATCACGAGGCTACTCAGAGGGTTATTACAGACAAAATTTACATTTTTATTAATTGTTTGATTTTGTTTAGTAACGTATTTTAAAAAACAAACATTTTTTATTGTCCAAACATCGGTGTTTGTTGAGATTTTTTAACTAAATAATTTTTTTGTTATTTATTATCAAAAATTAAAAAAATTTATTAGTTTTAGTTCGAAAAATACTTCAAGAAACGATATTCAAAAGAATTATTGGGTTTTAGGATTTTGTTTGCGTAGAAACTTAGAGTTATAATTTAGAATTAGATTAAATTCTGAATTGAAATAATCAACTCCTTGTCCTAAAAATTATGAATTAATTAATACAAAAATGTATCTAGTTTTTAATTTTTATATTTTTCTGAATAAAAAGTATTCGTTTTTTTAATAATTTAAATTTCAGGAAGCTTGTTTTTAATTTTCGTTAATTAAAGATAGTGAACTTACACTCGAGTTCTCTCACTCCTGAAGAGTTCCAAAAGGACAAACAGCTGTCGACTGATTCTCACCGTTTGTTTGTACAATCTGTTGCGAACTTAGAGCTAGCGATTTGAGATTGTTATTTAGTTGGTTATAATATTGGAAGAATCGATTTATGTAACTGCTTACACATTTGTCGACAAAGTTACTTTATTCAAATTAATTTTCGGATGTGCTACAATAGCACGAGCGGACACTAGAGTTCCCTTTTTTAAAGAGGACCGTTAATGATAGTATATTGTTTTTCATAGCCTCCTACAACAAATATTAGTCATACTTATCACATATGTTAAAAAGCAAATTATCATCAGTAATGTATTAAGTTCATAGTGACTTATTGATAATACTGGTTAGGTAATGCACGACTGCTTGCTGCGACGGAAATTTGCACGACTGAGCAGCAGGATTCTGCCTATTATATTTTGGCATGTTGTTTTTGTACTTTTATTATTTACTGGCCAAAACTGTTACTGTCAGTTTATTACTTGTCATTTTAACATTTATTGACGGTTCTAATTATTTTCATTATTATCTATTACTATCATATAATCTTGGCTATTGTTTTATAGTTAATAATTTGTGCCTCTCTTGGCAGTTGAATCCTTAGCAATCATGATCACTCAGGTTTTTTCTCTTCTCTTACATTCTACACACCCTGTAGCAAAGCAAGGTTTCGCAATATCAAATAATCTACAAAAATTATGTTTCGTTACGTGTTTCACACAAAATTATTTATAATAAACCGTATTTCGACTTCAATCGAGTTACGAAAAGTGAATCGTTTTGGCGCCTACCCTACTTTATTTATGAAAAATGACAAAATTACTATATACCTATTTATGTAAACAGTAACAAAAAGCATGCTTTTTTGTAACAAACGTGATAATTGTGGGAGGAATGAAACGGATTCCTGCAATATGTTACGGTAATTTAATCTCCGATACAAACGGCATTACGTTTGTTGTTTTCGTTCGACGTTTTAAGATGGCGCGCGAAGGTGTTTGTTCTGCGCTTGCTCCGCGGTTCACTCGTTTCCTGTTCAAAGAGAATTTCAAAAAGATGGTGGACGTGTGTGCCGTGTTATAATTTTGATTAGGCTCGTCGTATACTAGGAAGATCCAATACGAGTAATATTCGCCAAATGCACAGATAATTGGTTCTTTATGCGCGTTCACCATTTTTTGCTACACTCGTTGAAAACGATCTTTTACTACAATCGTTTGATACCATCTTTCGCTACAACCTGTTGCTACAATCTCGGATACGATCTTTGCTACGATCTTTTGCTACCATCTTTTGATATCATCCTCCTATCCACCATCGATGTTACGATTTACTACTATCTAACCGTACACGGTAGGCAGATTTCTCCTCCGACACCTGGAGAACTCGAAAATTAAAGCAACTTTTGGGTGAACAGTTATCCCACCGCCTGTTGCGACACAGTCGAAAAGAAAACATCTAAAGGTACCGTCTTTTACGTTTTATTTTAATATAATTTGAAACGCTAAGATAATTTGATCGCGCGATAACGAGTCACGTATTTTATGTAGTGGTGCGTGTGACACCTGATTAGCGAACCACATTAGCGTTAAGGTTCAATCAACCCGACGCAGTTTGTACTCGAGCGCTTTAACCTCGGTTTATCGCCAATTTTTGATTACGCCGATTCCTTTGTACGCACTGTTGTTGTGAATAAACTGTTTATGTATTTTGTTGTGGGTGGTTTCCGATTTTAACAATAAACTTTACATATGTGTTATTACTGATATCGTGTTTGGTTATTTTAGTTAAGTGCCACGCCTTACAAAGATTTCTTTTTATCGGCAGTATTAGTTCTGCGCGATAATTATTATTTTGACTTGAACGTCCTTTTAACTTATTGGCGCCTAGTTTCACCCCCTCGTGGATTATAAATTTTGGGCACGAGATACTGGGGTGTAAAAAATAAATATTTTTAAAACGTTCAATACTAATGACTACTAACGCGACTGAATATCATCCGTTTGAATTAAACAATGAAGGAAATATTTTAAATAAAAGCTCAGACTCAATAAAAAGAATATCTTGTATGGCCAAAAGTCTCATTTGGAAAGGTGCCAGAAATACAAGAAGAGTGCCTTGTATCACATCTAAAGCGTGAAAAAATGAGCAATTAGAAAAATAGTCAAAAAAATAAAATGAAGAGAAAGAAAAGGTAGAAAAGAAACGTAAGAAGAAGAGATAAAAGAAGAAAATAATAAAACAAAAAAACTGACAACAAAGACACAAGGATAACATCAAGAAGGCAACTGAATAATAATTTACAGATTCTACATGACACCAAAAATTCCTAATACTTTCTAACGCCAAAATGAAAAACAAAGAAAGAAAAAGTAAAAACTGTAACAACAATCAACTTAATATCAAATATTGGTGTAGCTGAAGCAGTAAATTATGCGAAGAAAATATAAAGAGTTCGAAGTAAGAGGCTGCTAAGTTGTATGTGGTTTGTGTTATGCTTGTGTCATGAATATAAACAATTACTCACGCAGATACAAATGTTTACTCGTACATACCATGAAAAATGTATTTAACAAAATAAATATTTTATTCAGAATAAAAATTAATTTAAAAATAACGATGCAAGTACTTAGGTTTAGGTATGCCGAGAACTAATAAGACTACTGACAATAACTATATCATCAATGTCAATGACTGTCAATTTTGACGCAAACCAAACTTAAAATGTTATGAAAATATAATTTGAAATAGGAGTCACTGATAGTAAAAAAAAAATAATTTTGTTTTCAAATTACTACAAAAACTTAAATACGTCTTAAAGTACCAATTTTTCAAAAATTATAAGTACTTCAAAAAAAAGAACACTTACTTTATCCTTTAGAAAATGAATTCAAAATTTTTGAAAGTTGTGTCTGAAAAACCAGTTGAAAGTTTTGTAACTAAGAAGCAGTTTGTGTTGCATTTCTCAGGGCACCTTTCAATACATGTTTTATTTCTTAGAAATTTACTTTTAAATAAATTTTTTTCTCTCACAGTATGTCAGTTTTTTTATAAATATTTTTTATCCATTCATTATTTTTCTATTAAGCTACTCAATTTAAATGGGAGCGAGGTTACTTTCAGTATCGCTTCCGTTTCTCAGTGCATCTCTTTTTTGCAATTCTGCAAACATGATTTTGGGGTCATTTTTATGGAAACTTGTCTTGCACTATAAACTTTAAAACTCAAATTTTTGATAGTTTTTTCGTAAGCACAAAAAATATTCTATTGTTTGGTCTCTTGAAAAAAGACAAAAAAGATTCGAATTGAATTTTGAGCTGGGATTAGCCTTGCTTGATTGAAAACTAATTTGTGACATAATTTTAGTTTCGAAATATCAAGAAGGCCCTTGAAATTTTAAAAAACGTTAGTTGAATAACAGTAAAGTGCTTTTTGGGGACGAGATACGGACAAATGTTATTAAGAAAAGTAGTTCAGAATGAAAAACTGAGGTAAATGTACAAACAAAAAAAGAAAAATATATAGTGTGTTTTATTTAAAAAGTGTATCGATAACGTCCTCTCTTAAAGAATGAGGACGTTACAAACATATGTAATATACCGAGCGATTATAAAGTTTTTAATAAGGGGTGGCTATGATTTTTGACATTAGCAAATTTTCATATGCTTATTGTTGGTTGCATATACCTAGAGTGTAACCTACACGAGTTCTGCAAAATTTAAAATTTTTAATAAACTATTATATTGTTGTTATTTTTAGGTCAAATGGTGTATATGGAATCCTGGCAAATGTTGATGTATTTAGGCACACCCGTAATGCCAGATTTAAATAAGCTTTTATCGACAGGTCTATTCATCAACGATCTTTCAATGCACGACTTCAGCAGGTAACACATATTTTTTAATATTACGTACACGCAATTTATTTCTTTCAATAAAATTTGTATTTAGAAAACTATTTTCGTTTAAAAAGCTGTTGTAATTTTTTTCAGAGATTTAATGTTGGCGGGTACTCAACAATCGGTGGAGTTAAAATTGGCTTTAGATCAAGAGCAACAGAAAACGAAGAAGTTAGAAGATTCGATGAAAAAGTTGGACGAGGAGATGAAGAGAACAGATGAATTGTTGTATCAAATGATACCGAGACAAGTTGCCGACCGCTTGAGAACCGGACTGAGCCCCATCGATACTTGCGAGGTAACTAATTAACTTTTTATGCTAACTTTACTAAACAGTTCATTCGCATCTAAAATAAGACTTAAAGTTTGCTGTAACGTTTTCTTTAATTTGCCTGCATTACAATCTTGATTTAACAAATTTATTTGTTAGAGTACAAAATTGTTTGTCCGAAGTACAAAGCAGATAATGAAAGATCGAATGAGTGCTTGGAGTAAAATTCAATATCAAATACTTATTTTTTTTGGTTTTATGATTTTTTGAAATAATCATGTTAGGTTAAATATTGTACAAAATCTGAAAGTACGCAAAGTGTTTACAATGTAATTACATACCAAATGATTCTTGCGTGGATCGATTCCGACTCTCCAGAATGGCAAATGACCATAGTAGAAAATTATACCACTTGGTTACAAGTTTTGATTCCTCTCAGTGAACTTTTAACTGAATTATATATTTAAAATATGTACCTTCGAACTCCTAAATTAAACAAATGATATTTTCGTTAGCACGACAAGAATGCAAATGTTTAAAAGATAATACATTTTACAACAAAAAAAATACAACGGCACATTCATTAATCTTTACAGCAAAAATTTAAAAAATAAAATATGAAAAATATATTGTTCAAATAAGAAGGGTTTAAAAGTTTAATACTTTTTGTCTTTTTCAAATCTAGATTGCAGTCTACATTTGACAGTTTCTTAAGGTTACAAGTTCCATGTATCTCTATATACCACATCATGACTAAATTTGACATTGTAGGGATTTTGATACAGTTTCTGTTCATATCCTGATTATACCTATAAACATAGAGTTGATATTCCAGTCTTATTCCTGTAAAATTATGTTGCATATTAAAGAATTTTCTAGTAATTAATCAGTAAAATTAGTTAAAAGGAATGCGTCTGGTAAGTGAAGTAACGAAGTGAAAAGTAAATTTAAGTGTGGACTGGGCTAATATGAATAATTTGAGATAATAATAAGATGGGGAGTTATGCAACTGTATCGAATTAGAGTTAGTATGTTATAATCAAGCAAAAAAAAATTTTGCCCTACGGTCGGCCGCTCATCTGTATGTAAACAAGATATCGTACGATTTTTATGAAACTTTGCATGTGGTCCTTATTTATAATACCGCAGATCTGATAAGATTTTGCTCACAATCTATCTACCTAAAAGGGACGTTAACCTACACATATTTTCGAACATTTTAAATACATACATTTTACACATTTTTACTTGTAATAAAGTTGTTTGTACTTTAATTAAACACAACTTTTGTTTAAACTATTTTTGATCTGATAAGTAATATATATAACAATATATAGATATAACAATTACGTGACACTCATTATTGTGACAATATCTTCACCAATATCAATTATACAAAAAAGTTATGAGAAAAAAGTTGTTGGAAATTTTATTGTCTATAACTTTTGATTGAACAATTTTTTCTAAAACGCAATTTTCATTATTGCTTTGTGAGAGTGAGAATTTTCAACTTTTCTTAAAATGAATGTCAGCGCGCGATACCCGGTTTTATTCCCTAGAATAAAAATTGTTTTGCGGTGCACATTTCCCTCATAAATGTGGATTTTTTCCTACAACTTATCGGATATTTATTCCACTTCATAAAAAGATGTCAGGAAAACCGCCGGTCAAATTTTTATAAAACTTTGCATATGTGTCTTACTTATAAAGTCTGTCCAGAAACGAAGCGAAGTAATAAATTAAAATAGTTTATTTATTTTACATACAAGCGGTACACGATTTTGTATGAAATACATAAAATATTTTAAAACTAGTTTTAGAATATACCGCTTCCATACTATAGTGTTACAACGTAAGTTATTTATGAATAGCTCCTAATCCGTTAACAATAGGACGTATCTGTTCTTGAGGTCTAAACTAAAGATCATAGGCGTGTAATTGGGTTTTGCTGACAAAAAAATTACGATTGCGTTTTATTGTATTTTATTAAAAAGTAATTTTAAACATATCATTGTAATTATAAAACACATCTATATTAAAGAACTAGTTTCAGAAGACGCATTTTATAAGAAGAGTACAGTTCGAGTCGCTAAAATGCCTTCTGAAACGAATTCTTTATACTATTTTTCTATTTTGGGCTTTTCAGATTGATTTTAAAATAAAATTTTGCAAGTTTCTAAATTTAAGGAATTTTGAAGTGTAATTGGTGGCAATATTTTCATTAAACTTAGGTTTAAATGCTAGTTTAAGTTTAATTAGTGCATTTATCATATGTTTCATTTAAAAAAATGGGTTAAATAAAAATAAGTAGATAAATAAATCTACTAAACATTAATTACGATTTAAATTAATGCACACCGAACGTAATGACAGCTTGGACGTTATCAGTGTTACCACCGTTCGGAATAAAAATTATTCTATTTCTATAAAAGAACTCAAATTTCTATAAAAGAACTCATTTGGGTGTTTTTATAGCTTTGTAAGCGACCTAAAATAGAAAAACCATTTTATAGAGTTTGAAAATTTAAGGTATAATAAAATATAGCAAGAACAAACTAAATTTATAGGAAAAATAATAAATATATAATTTTAAAATACAGTTATTCTGAAAATTCATCTGTTTCTTCGGAAGAAGTGTCATTTGACCCTATTGAAATTACAATAGGCTCTATAGTAACTTATATCAAATTGTCAAGTTCCCACATTTTTTGTTCCTTTTTCATTACGTGTTCTATACACTTTTTCCATTTTTCCGCAGTCACATCACTTAAAGAAGTCATTAAAAGTTGTCGAACGTCAGTTAATTTAAACGTGGTATTATTTCTCGCTACTGCACCCTTCACCTGCGCCCATATTAATTCTATAGGGTTTAATTCACAATGGTATGGCGGTAAGCGTAGAACAAAAATATCACGTTTTACTGCCATTTTGTCAACTGCATATCTTTTAAACTTTGTCCTAACACCTTGTACTAGACTTAGTAGTTCCTTTTACCATATAATTTTCGAAAGCAATATTTTTTGAGGAAAGCCATTCCATTATAACGTGTTTTTCCAGGAAGTTGTAGGTAAACGTTCGATTTGTCTGGAATGGTAGCTGGCATTGTCCATAACAATTACGGAACCCTTTGGTATTAAATCTAACATTTGTTCAAAATATTCCTCAAAAACATCCCCATTCATATCCTCGTGGTAATCACCGGTATTTTTCGATTCAAATAGCAGTAAATCTCCCTCTACAAAGCCTTTGTCACTTTCTATATGCGTAATAATTAAGCGTCGCCCTTTCCCTGAAGGAGGTCTTAAACCTGTAGATAATCCTTCTAAAAAAGCCTGTCGTCCACTGGTTACATTTTTGTCTTGCCACATTTTTCCCACAGTATAACCTTCATTTACCCACGTTTCGTCTAAATAATAAATTTTCTTGCCTTCAGAACGTAATTTAGAGATATTTCGTAGGTAATTTCTTCTCCAACATACAATTTCTTCCTTATCAATGAGAACTGATTTCCTATTCATTTTTCCCATGAAAAATTCAATTCGTGCAAAACTTCCCACAACATTGTTCTACTTAAATTGGGTATACCCTCTTCCTCTTTCACAACTGACACAATTTTATTTAATGTGGGTATTTCTTTTTAAATAAACCGAATACACTATTCTTCTAATTGTACTTTTCACATATTCGGGTATTTCAGTTTTTTTCTACCATGAGATAAACTAGGCTCACGCACAGAAACTTTGTCTTCACGCACAGAAACTTTGTCTTCACGCAAAAGTCTGAATATTGTTGTTTTTCAATGCCAGTCATATGTGAACACATATCAACTGTCTCTTGAACTGTTTTCAACGGATTATGGCATTTCAAATAATTGTACACATTGAGCACAATAGTTTTTTCGTTGGCAGAAAGCGCAGACCTCTTCACGCGTTTCCTTGGAATAAATTCAGGACTCGATGCCATTCCAATGAAACTCAATACTGCAGCGTAAGTACACCTTATGATATACCGATATGATATGACAATAATCATTAGTTAGGCTATCGTTATAATTACATACCATATTTCTCCCCTAATTATATCATTAAGAACACATTAAAATCTATTAAAGTGTCATTCCAAATACAGTACATACTTTCTAGTTCAATTATTAGTAATTAATTAGTTAAAATTCTAAAAATGTGATCGATAATGATATTAGCAATTTCTGATAAACAAGGTGATTCACTAGTGGTGGCCAAAAATAAACCCACGTATTATTTGATAAAAATTTTAAATTGGGTTTTTCATATAAAGTTTTAATCAGGAAAGCTTCGTTAAAAAGTTACAGGGTGGTAAACTTAAAAAAAATTTAAATTTTTTAGAATACCTCCAAAACTAGTGACTATAATAAACCGAAATGTTTAGACAAACCCATGTGTCAAATTTCAGTTTATACCATTGCATGGAAGTAGGTGGAGGTCAATTTGAACATTTAATAAGATGAAATGTGTCAAAATAATTAATTAATGATGAAAGGTTACACATCTTCTACATTTTTAACCCCCTTTTCGAAAAAGTATCAATACATCGGTACGCCATTGGAATCTATTAAACATGTTGATTTATTACTTCGCTTCGTTTCTGGACAGACCTTAACAGTGCAGATATGATTAGATTTGGGGATAATCTATCAAGCCAAAAGGGCCGTTAACCTTCATAGATTTTTGAAAGTTTTGAATATTTACAAAAATATTCAGTTTGTTTAATTACTTACTTGTTACTCTCAGAATAATGTGGAGTTCTGCTACAAAACGCTTATTTATAAGATTTGGATTATTTAAACACAGGGTCTTTACAAAACTCTGACACGTATTTTTCAGGCCAAAATAAGTTCATTTAACAAAATTTGCTGGATTTTGTGCAATACGGTCCCTAAAATTGTAATTATGAAATCGTTTCTTTTATATAAGTTTTAAACCGCTTAAGCGATTTTCTTAAAATTTGGAACGTTATGGGCCAAAAAATGTCACATTAAAATTCTGACAAAACGAATCTATTGGCGGAGAAATTGGGTTTTGTAATAAATAAACATTCAGAAATATCTACTCAATGAATAAAAGAAGTTTTATTTATTAAATGTGGATTAAGTGACTTATGAGTCACATAAAAGGTTCTCTACATAAGAATCCATTTTCGCAAAAATGACATTTTACTAATTGATAGCATTATTGGGTCAGAAATAGTATATCAAAATTGTGTCAAAATCAATTTATTTTTGATACTGACTGGACTACGATTAATAGATTATTTTATAGAGTCAGTTTATGACAGGAAATACTAAAAAGGTGTGCTGTAGTTAATTATTATCTAATATAAAGTTTGGTATGTTTTTATTAAATACAGTGCATTCCAATTAAAACGAACCACCCCTAATAATTCTTTTACTATTTTGTTTTAGTAAAATCTAAAAACAAGGCAATTAGTGTTTTTCGTGAAAATTTTTTAATATCAAATTTGACCAATACTTATATAATTTATTAATATAATAATATAACTATAGTATTGGTAATTGCAGAAGTTATTTTATATACAGGGTGGCCTATTAGGGCGAGGAAGGTGGATATCTATGGAAGGTGGTATGTGCGACATACCAAAGGAATTTTTTTTTAAATGTAAATACCTACTTTTTGTTACAAATTTGGATTTCTTGGGAAATTCTAATATGACTTTATGTATTATACATAGTGTCTAAAATGGAGGGGTTTTGCATTATTGCACTTTTTCGGAAAGATTGACGTTTCGAAAAATTAAATAACTCAGTTATCCTGAAATTTATCCAACTGCGATTTCTTGCTTTAATATCCTTTAAACGTGCTAAATAAAGCTAGTTGTTGACCTTTCTAACCTTGCTAAGTTTTGAGTAATCATTTATTTAAATTGAACTACCAAAATTCATGGATAACTTGATTTTTTCAAATGGCACCACCTAATTTTTTCTGTGCCGTTGAACGTGGAATTTCATAAGCATTCTAATGATAAGGTATCTAACTCTTACGGATGTTTGCAGGTTTTTGAGTAAAGTTAGATACCTAATCTTATCATTAGAAATGAGATTCTACGTTCAACGGCACATACGATTACGTGAGTGCCATTTTAAAAAATTAAGCTATCATCAAGTTCAATTTAAATAACTGATTACTCAAAACTAAGCGAGGCTGGAAAGGTGAACAACCAGCTGTAGTTAGCACATGTAATAAATATTAAAGCTGCGAAGTCGCTTTGGATAAATTCCAGGATAACTGAGTTATTTAATTTTTTTGAAAAGTCAATTTTTCCGGAAAAAGTGCAATAATGCACACTATGTATAATGCATTAAGTTACATTAGAATTTCCCAAGGAATCCAAATTTGTAATAAAAATGGGTAGTTCCATTTAAAAAAAACATAACTTTGGTATGTCGCACATTTATGAAAACACCCTGTATAAACGAAAATAATTTTCAAATGTGCAGTTTATTGATTTGCACAACATACATTGCGAAAGTTTTTTTCTAACCCCAATTTTTTCCGAGTTATCCACCTTCCTCGCACTAATGGGCAACTCTGTATTATAAAATAACAAATACAACAACGTCATTTTAAATATTAAATTAAATGTATTCCATCAACTTCCACACCATTTATCCATATTATTTTTTGTTTATTACTAAATTATGTTGGAGAACTGAATGTTAAATAAGAATATAAATAAGAAACTACAATAATGGGTTGAATTAATCATTCAACAATTGGTAACTTCTTTTGCACACTGAAAATTAATAAAATTCATAAATAGTCTGATTGACAAAAAAAACAGAATCTCATGATATGTTTTATCATTATAATCTTCAATACAAAAATGTAACTTATAATGCCCAATAAAAACAAAATTATAATAGTGGACACTGCAAAATATAATTAACGTTAACTTGCATTAAATACTCTTTGAAAATATCAAACTTTACACTTTCCAATAAAATGGGTTTTTAGAATTCTGTGCAGAAACGTAATAAATTTGTAATCACTGTTGCTGGTACAATATTTGATACGATGTACGCTTCATTAAACCATGATTATCAGACTAACAGCAAACATGATTTTATTAGATGCAAATTTGCAAAATAGAACGATTATAAATCGGAAGGTAATTACATGGCGGAGTGAAATTAATGTATACTGAGAATTGTCTATTTCCTTATTATTTATAAATGTATATAAATTATGAAAATACATAGTTAGTGTAACACGAAAAAGCTTACATAGGCGTTTTCTATATTAAAGTTTAGGCATACCTTTTTTTTGGCACTCAATTTAAATACAATTTTATTAGATAGACAAATGAGAACTAATTTATGCGGTAATGTAATTGTTTAAAGCGTATTTAATACAAAAACAGTAACATTTTTATAATAATTTACGCAATAAATCCGACTATCGTAATTTTTTTATTAGTAAAATTATTATAATACAATTTTATTTTATTTCAAAATGTTAAATTCATTTTACAAAAAAAATTACTTAATAAGAAAATACTGCAAACGGAATCGAACCTTAGTTAGCAAGTGCAAAAATTTACTAGGCAAGAAATTAAGTAATTCGTCCACGAAGGCCTCTTAATAAATGAAAATTGATTCGGTTAATAAATAAAATTTCACAAAACATAACTTATTTTACTGATCTTTTAGTATAACAAAGGCTTTGAATATTCATTATTATCACATGGGTTTATTTTATTTTATTTATCCAACATTATATACTATTATATTGTGTTAAATGTGCCAGAAAAAAGATATATGTACGTTGTTTTTAATTTAACATGGTTAATTCTCTAGATCAACTTTCCGTGGGACACACGGTATAGTTAAATTTTGCAATTTTCAGAAAAAATGATGTCAAATAAACGTTCGATAATATAAATTTCAGTTAAAATTCAAATTTTTTTAAATTACTTTTTACATTAAAAATTTTTATTATTATGGTTTTTTTGTTATACCGGGTGTCCACTTATATTTTCCTCTAGTTTAACTGCCTATAACTTCTAAACGGTTTAGGATAGAAATATGCGGTTTTCACTGAAATGTTACATTTTAGTATAAGTTTTGTTTGAATACATTGAATTTTTATCGACTTCGAGGAGGTATAACAAAAATGGCTGATTTTTTGACAATTTGTTTTGTGATTTTTTCATGGAACACCCGGAATAATTTTTGTACTTTGAAAGAATTGAGTTTCACCTATTCAGCGAATTAAAGTTTTTCAAAATCCGTTAGTGAATGACCGAGTAATTAATTTTTAAAATGAGAGATACAAACCAAAAATCCTACAACAGCAGATCAATTTGTTCAGTTCTTGTAATCATATTTGGTTATGGACGATTTACGTAAATGTACTCAAAGAAACATTTTAGTGAAAACCGCATCCTGAACCCTTTAGAAGTTATAGGCAGTTAAAATAGAGGAAAATATAAGTGGACACCCGGTATTTTACGTTTGCCATACATTGTCGTGCTTAGAATTAAGAATTTTACGTTTGCAGATTGTCATGCTTAGAATTATGATTTGACGTTTCGTCTCTCTAGGGCTGTCATCTTCATTTTTTTAAATACGGACCTGCCTTTTATTGTATAATTTTGTAACCCTTGGCGCAAACAACGGATTGTTTAATTACAAATAATACACATTTTTATGCACAACCCACATTTGACACAACAAGTTAGGCCATAAGTTCGGTTTTCATAAAATGTATGGTGTGTAACAATTAACTATAAAATAATTTAGGCCGGTATTTTAAGTCGGAAATTTAAATCCGGAAAGGTATTTAAATTTGCTGAAAGATACTGTTGATGAAGTAATCTTGAAAAAAATGCAATAATATATGCAAGATGGATGTAGTTTTCACAATAGAATAAAGGTTCAAATAAGATTGGATCTACGATCATGTGCCTTAATTCAGTAGATTATTTTATATGGGACATGATGAAAATGACTGCCTTTGTATAGTTACCCAAAAGCCCAGTAAAACTGATGACGATTTTTCAGACGTAACATATTGATTACAAATATTTAGGTTAATAAATCTCGTTTGCTATTTTTTATGCCTTATAGGTTAAGCAACCAAACGTTCTAAGTCAAAATCGATTTTTCTTCGTAAATGGAATTACTTCTCTAAAACGTCCGCTTTTTGATTTTGATAATTGGCTTAGACGTCAATACTACGTGCTTTCTCTTGATTGCTAATAGTGAAATACTTTCTTTTATTAAGTAAAATCCTGTAATTATTTAATTAATTGTAGGGTGACAAGTTCCTTTATTATTTACAAGCTGTAAATACGGTGTCAGTGGATGAATTTTTCTTCTATATGCAAACTTCATTTCGGAAATATTTTTAAAATTTCTACCTGAGGTACCAACCCATGAATAACTAGAGCAAAACTAGCCTATGAGTTGCGTTCCATTCTTTACTTAGTTGCTGGTGTTACCTATCACGAACCTCTAGTTCTATGAGGCAGGAGTTGTTGTGGGGACCCTATTTTTCTACGAAGGAACTACTGTATACCAGCCAGTTTTTTAACCATTTAACTTACGTTCTTTGTTTCGCACATCGAATGAAACAATTTCACAGCTAAATACTTTGGTTTTTAAGTTGTGCATGTTTATGGGTGTAGTTTTAAAACTTCCATAATTATAGTTGCATGAGGCTTAGAAACCGATCATTTTAATTCGCCACTAATTGATAATTAACTCCTTTTGTAATAAACTTTGTGATCGCAAGGCCTCTCGACAAAACGGTTTCACATATGTTTGCGGGCCAATATTTTGATATTAGTTTTAATTACTTTCACAGTTTAGTTAGGCTACAATTAGGAAAATCAACGTAATTTGTTTGGAATTAAATTCGTATTAGAATAATTAGGGTACTTACTATCGAAACTTGACTTTATTCGGTGTTGGCCGCAATATTGCTGTCAGATAATAATATAGTCTTGAAAAAGGCTACGCATTGTAGTAGCCGAAACGTCGACTGAAAAATTAAACTGTTTTTTTTTCTGCTATCTCAAGTTAAGAAGTTCATATAAATAGAAAATATAAACCATTATAAAGCTCTATATCGTTAAATTATATATTTCTTGGGTATTAGTTTGCTTCTTTGTGTCTTAAATTTTTACTGCTTAGGACTGATAACTACAACTATAAGGTGGCGCCCCTTCGTCTTAAAGCATCGCTAAAAACCGCTCACTACTCTTTACCAACAGTAGCTATAGGGTGATGCTTTGAAACGACTACAAATTTCTTTTACGATAAATTTTCAACAATAACAAACTGTAATAAATTGTGGATATGGTAATTAAAAAATTAAGATCATAACAGCCTAGAGGGACGAAACGTGAAATATTAATTCTAACCATGACAATGTATAGCAAACGTTAAATACAATAAAAAACCTGAATGAGCTTTTTCTGAATTTTGTATAACAAGAGCGTTATCGAGAAAAAAGATTTTCCATAATTTTTTTGTCTCCGAATCCAATCGAAAAATTTTAAATTTGCCCGTCATTGTACTCGTTTTCGAAAAACGCAACCTTTTTTCTCGTTTGGTCGACTTTGTATTTATTAGGATTAACAAGATCCCTATACATTTAATTGAAATCCGAATCACTCGGTATCTTGTTACTTTGGTATGACATGTAACCATGGAAAATCGGAAATTGTGCCTCAAAGAAAGCTTTAGATAAATGATTATGTTACAGAGCTTCGATGTACTGTACTTCGTATGGACTATAAGACCACTACAGTGATAAAATTATTTGTTTCATCGTTTTTTGGTCTCGCTTTATACAACCTATCACCCCATGCTCTTCATTTTGAGTTTGAATTCTTTCAAAATTGTAGAATAAAAAAAAATTAAAACTATTAGCACGTATAAACAGCATAAAATTTTGTTGGTATAAATTCATTGCTTCTTGTAATTCGTTGATTTATATGTGGTTTGTACTTAATATACAAAGTCTAAAGCTCGTATCACAAATATTCAAAAACACATTGACTAATCCTTAATAAAAAAAATGCAATATTTTTTGCTCTATACATTTTTTTAACAGTATTGGAATGGGAATAGTCACATAACTTTAAAAAATTTCTAGAGATTGCTAATAATGTGTAGTGTAATGACAGTGAAAACCGTTTTTTTCTAAAGTTGATAGGTTTTGTAATAGTTATATACGTGACATGTGCCATTGAGTACTCAATGCATGTGCGTAAACAGAATGAGTGCATTGGCACGAATTACCGAATACTGTTTACGCACAAGTTGCGTTTGCTATTTTTTGCATGATATTTTTCTAATTTTGCCTCCAAGAATGTATCAAATAATGGAGGTCACACCCATTATTGATTTCTTATATTTATTTATATAGTAATACCTTTATTTAAAAAATAAAGTTTTCATTTGTAATTTTAAACTATAACTTGGTATCTTAATTATAATTATGTAATAAATTCTTGTCAAAAACTAAATTGAAAATGTCGATAAAATATACATTTTGTAAGGACTAAATATTATGAATAGAGAGTTTAATGATTTTTTAATAACTTACAATAATTAGTAGGTTAGATTTATTTAAAAATAAGTAATAATCAGTCCACCCAAATAACCATGTTTAGTTTTTTGATTTAATTTAAAAGTTATTGCTTGTAGACGTTTTTAAATCAAAATTATTTCTAATTTTATTTTGTAAACATTTCCTAAACAAAATTTTGATTCGATAATTAATCGAGCTATGGTGTTTAATTAGCGATACCTTCAAATATATTCTTTAAAGAAAAAATTAAGTAAGCAACGTAAATTACCTATTTTCTAAAACGTGCTTAGTGTAATGATTCATTCTACAGTCCTTCTATAAGATAACCCCTGCTGAGACTACCTGCTGTTGGAATTGTAAATGATACCCTTAAGCCCGCTTCACAATGTGCAAACTTTTGTTTACAGAAATTGTGGTGTCCAAGTTTTAAATTTCATGAGTGTACGTAATTCTGTTGTTTCGGTAGGCGTATTGACGTACCTATCTGGTAGTTTTACATGCACTGAGTGCAAAAAATAAAATTAATAAAATCGACTCGAAACATATCTGAGCGTCTCGGAGAACCAAGCCAAAGCTGGCTTATTTTCTTACATTAAGGTGACAAGGTGGTGGCAAGAGTAAACATGCAGTTAGAGGTAGGCATTCCGTTACTTAACGTGGTTTTAAACTAAATATTTTGAAAATAACAATAACCTTCTTCTTTTTCCAAAAAAGTAAAGATCTTTAAAATATATATTTTATTTATGTATCTATACAGGGTGTTCCGAAATCAGGTGACCAAATGGAAACTTTATAATGTACATGTAGAAAAATAACACTAATTTGTCTAATAAACATATATCAAAAAATCTTTCCTAACGGAACTACGACTTCTTAAAAAGACAAATTCATGGTGATGCATTTTTCAAATTATTTCTAAATGGTTTAAAGGAAAATTTTGAATTTTAAAAAATTCATAATTTTTGATGTGCTTGTGTAGCAACGTTTGTGTGGGGGTTGATGTGTAGCAAACAACACGTACCTTGTCTTGTAGGTTGGTATTTTATTATCTTTTTTTTTTTATAAATTATAAAAATTTATAGTTTTTTACGAAAAACAACTCCTCTTGATTTACTTCTGCTCTAATTCCTCACAAGTTGTGCAATTGTATTTCCCAATTGTTCTGAAAAGTAATCCTGTTAAGTTAAGTATGCATTAAATCAACGAAATGACCGTCGTCTGTAATTTAAAGCAAAAATATAGACACTTATTTGTTGATTGAGGTTATGTACGTTAATTTTTTTATTTAGTCGCAATGGCGCATATAGTTGCAAACTTAGTTTTCACTGTCATAGCAATTTTGTTTAAACGATATTACTTAAAACTTAACCTTACGGTTTTTACATTTAAGCATGTGTTGATTGACGTACCTCTTTACTATAGAGTAGGATCAATAAGTCGGCATGACTAAATTTATTGGAACTTTTCATGTGGACTTCAAAGACACCGACATTTTTCCAGTCGTCTGCTGACAAGCGGAGTGTAAGCACGCCGATTTTTATGAACAACTATTAAGTAGTGTCGTCGCGATCCAAGTTGGAGAAAAATCTCAGCGATGCGTCATTAAATTCTGCGACAAACTCGGGAAACCGAACGAGACCCTCGGAGTGATTAGGGACTCCTGCAGGCATGGTGCCAAGAGTCGCTCAATAGTGTTCGAGTTGCATAAGCTATTCCGGGAGGTCGAAGACGACCAGTGCGCATGTCGCCCTATCAACTTTACCGATTCATGAAAATGTAATTAAAATGATGGCGCTCCTGGATTCTGTTACCATGCGAAAGGTGTGCGACAAGTTTGTGCCAAGAGTTCTGAGTGCTGAACAAAATGTGAATCGTGTGCAAATTTCCCAGAAAATTTGGAGCTGTGTCTAAAAAACTCAAATTTCCTTGACAATGTTTATTTAATCGTATGGTACATTTTAAATATTGTATTGTGATATAAGTGTTATGTATGGTGCCCCAGAAGATCAGTATAAACCTGTACAGTGTGGTGACGAAACCGTGTGCAATTGTGGATTGGTTCCTCTTGGCAAAGCATTTACTTCAATGTTTAGGAAACCACTAAAACCTAAACATGCCAACTCTTACCCACCCTAGTATTCACATGTAATAATATTAATTAAGTGTGTAATGTGATTGTGTTTTGTGAAATTGTGTTGTACATTTTATCCTAACTATCCGGGAGGGTCTTGATGACCAGGTCCGGAAACCAAAGTGGTGATTCTCAGAAACAACATGTTTTTCTTGTTGACAATGGAGTACTGTAAAGTACTAATCACCTTCCATATTTTATATTTGCACCAAAACCCCAAAAAACACACACGAAAAAATCTCTAAAGAAAATTGACGTACATTTTGACGTTAAAATTGAAAAATAAAAAAAAAATGTGACAATGTGACGAAACGTGGTGTTTTGACTAAGACCCGGAGAGCAAACGCCAGAGCATCGACTGGTACACTAACAATTCTCCGAGTCCGAAGAAAGCCAGAATGAACAAGTCAACAGTCAAACATATGCTCATATGTTTTTTTACCGTCGTGGTGTAGTTCACAGGGAGTTTGTACCCCGTGGACAAATTGTGAGTGCCAGATTTCACGTGGACGTGCTTGACAGGTTGCGCAAACTCGTCATCCGTGTGCGGCCAGAGATTGCCGATTCTTGGAAGTTTCAGCACGACAACGCGCCGTGCTACACCGTGCTGCTGGTAAGGGAGTTTCTGGGCCAAACACAAGGTTACCACGTTGCTACAGTCCCAATTTGGCACCGCCCGACTTCTTCCTCTTTCCTCAGCTTGAACGGAACCTCAAGGAAAATTAATGCAATTTCGTAGAAGACGTCCAAAGAGCTGTGACAGCATCTCTGAAGGGGATCCCGGATAAGCGAGTTCCAGAAGGCGTAGGCGCAGTGGGAATCGCCGATTTGTACCGATTGATTTAATAAAAAAATTAAATTAATTTAGCCCTAATACACGGTATTAAGTCTAATTCGGTTGGTCCTGATGATTTAAATGTTCGTATGATTCAATTATGTTGTCCTTCAATTGTATCTGTTGTTACGCATCTTGTAAATACTTGTTTACTTGATTCTGTGTGTCCTCAAGCTTGGAAGACTGCGCATGTTTTGCCAAAATAAAAAAAATGTGAGGAGCTATCTGATCTACGTCATATAAGTATTTTTTCTCCATTAACTAAAATTCTTGAAAATTTGATTGCAAAACAAATTAATAGTCACCTCAACAGATTTAATATTCTCCCACACGTTCAGTCTGGATTTAGACCGGGGGTATAGTTGTACTTCGGCTTTAGCTTCTGTCACCGATTACATTATTTCGAGTTTAGACTCAGGCTCTAATACGGCTCTAATATTTCTAGATTTTCAAAGGCGTTCGACACTATCAACCATGATTTATTATTATCGGTCATGCACTTTATTGGGTTTGACTAATCTTGCATAAAGTTTTTTAGACTATTTTTTAAGTAATAGGACTCAGTTTATCAGAATTAATGACAAATTATTGAAACCAGCATCAGTAGTATGTGGTGTACCACAAGGATCGGTGCTGGGACCTTTGTTATACTCTATTTATACTTGTAATATATTTCAATGCTTAAATTCATGCAAATATCATCTGTATGTTGACGATTCAAAATTATATTACTCATTCAAAACTTGCGATATGCTAGCAGCTGAAGAGTGTATTAATAATGATCTTTCAAACCTTTTACGTGTAACTGCTGACCACTGCCTGACTATAAATCCTAACAAATCATCCATACTTTTATTTTGCAAAAAACGCAGAGAACATTATTAGAGTCCAATATTAATATTTCCCTAGATGACAGTTTCCTTATCTTTAAGCAAGAAGCGAAAAGTTTAGGTTTGGTATTGGATGTGGATCTCAGGTTTAAGAGTCATGTTTCTGCTACAATAAGGAAAGCATACTCGTCTCTTCGATCTATCTATCCGTTTCGACAATCACTTTCTTTGTATGTCAGAAGACTCCTGTCTCATTCATTAGTTTTAAGTCACTTCAATTTCTGTGACATTGTATATGAAACTTGTTTGGATCACCAGGAAGTCCAAAAATTCAAAAAGTACAAAATTGTTGCTTACGATTTATCTATGGAGTTGGACGTCGTCAACATATTACTCCAGCTCTGAGAACTGCGCGTTGGTTGACTATGAGTCTTAGGAGGTTCTTACAGATTAATTAATTAATAATATAAAACCCCACTTTACTTGTTCGAAAGTATCTCGTTCCGTACTGATATTCATACCTGATTGATACCTGACCAGGTACTCTTTGACAGGTATCGTTTTTATTAGACTATTCTGTATTACAATATATTTGTCTGTCAATAAACTAAACTAAACTATTTCACATGTTTTAAGTGCTCTTAATTATAACACTTTTTAGCCTAGGGGCAAGTTTATTGTTAACTAGTAACTGAAACATTTTGACAATCACATTTTCATAGTCGATTTTCTTATTTGTTCGCAAACCGTTTAATTTACTCAATGATGGACACTTTTCGATCCTTGTGGATGTCACCATTTCTGATGTACCAAGGGGCGTTGACAATGTTACGAAGTACTTTTTCCTGAAAGATTTGTATAATTCTAACATTAGATTTCTGTGTGGATCTCCATAATTGCACACCGTAAACCCAAACAGGTTTTAGAATTTGTTTATACAGCAATAACTTATTATGCAGAGATAACTTGGAATGTTTTCCAAGCATCCACCACATTTTCCGTTTAAATCTAAAGAAAAGTTCTTCACGATTTTTCTTTACGTGTTCTTTCCAAGTGAGCTTAGCATCAAGTCTCATACATAGATATACCGTCATTTGACATTTACGTTAAGCTGGTATCAAAACTGTTCGTACAAGAAAACGAAATTTGTTGTTGTTATTCTTGTTAATTAATAAGAGACATATACTTGAGTAAATGTTCAAATAAATCTCCATTTGGTTGAATGCATAATATTAGCCTTATCTTAATGTTTTGGATTTTTACTTAATTTGTTTTATATCTTAAATAATAATTACTCAAATAGTAATAGTTGGAAACTGTAACGACTGTGAGTGTTAAAGTGCATATCGTTATCAAAGCGATAACTTTAAATGGTTGAAACACACTGTGTCGATAAAGCCAAGTATTTCTTGTACAGTAGCATACACGCAAATGCAAACGCGAAATGCTGCATCAGGTGTTCTTTCGTTGCGTGTGTGCTACTGTACAAGAAATACTTGACTTTATCGACACACGTGTGTTTCAAGCATTTAAAGTTATCGCTTTGATAACGATATGCACTTTAACACTCACAGTCGTTACAATTAACTGTTGGCATTTTTTAGTTTGATAATTAGTTTAGTATTTGTTATTATAACAGGTAACATTGCTCATTCAATGCTACATTTTTTTGCGTTAGTGTATGTAATTATAATTTCGACAAAGTACATTTTATTTTCTGTAATTTTCTTTCTTTTCTTTCTTGTAAGGTTAATTAAATATGTAATCAATCATATATATTATAACAGTTATTTAGTTCAACTTTATGTATTTTTTAAAATGGATGCAAATTGATTTATTATTATTATATTATATTATTAATTACTTAGAGCGTTTCCAAATGCAACTTTGTCTGCAAGGTTATGTACCCATTGAGATATTCTCAATGACGCCGCCGGTACGTAGCAGAATGTCTCTATGTTTTGCGGATCCTGAGATATAGCCCCTACCTCTCTTAGTGGTACATACCTAAAACGTAGAAATATTTAATATTTACAAAATTAATTATTTGCTAATTACGACTACATTGGTTAGTATTTATAGTTACGCCTAATTAGAAATGAAATACATTT